>JAOBSW010000981.1:0-139244 GCA_026214975.1 Gentiana macrophylla
ACAACCACTTTGAAACCAAATAAGTATTCTTTTCTTTTATTTGCACATTCGAGGACATAATGTGATTTAAGTGTGGGGGGTGTCTAAATTGGGAATGTTATCATGCTATATCTTCCTAAAACGAGTAAATGTGATTTTCGACAATTTTAAAAATTTCAAAGTAAACTTGGATAATTGTAAATCTTGAGCATGTAATTGAAACAAATGGCTTGCTAGTTGTAGTTTCCTGACAATGATTTTATGTACTTTGAGAGATAATTATAGCATGCTTTTACTGATTTGAGATAGTATTCATTTCACACGCACGAAGGCCTTTGATATTGAAGCAAAAATTTTGAACTGTATCCTTTCACTATTTTAGTGATTTATCTTAGAGAGATTTGTTCTTAATAGTAACAGTGAAGTAACACCTAAGTTCAGAACGTGTACTGTGAATATCTGAAGGTTTGAATGTGATAAGTGAAACGTAACTATTGTGCTTTTAAAATGAAGTGAATAAGTAAAGTTGAAATTGGGTGTGTCGGAAGCTGGTTAATGATTGGAGTGCGGTAGGCATTATCTCAAAATGTCTTATTCCACTATGATGACCAAAAGCTCACGACGATCGGGAAAAGCTACCCTATGATTTGAGTAAGGTAGGGTGTTATCCCGAAACATCCTATTCTACTATGACGGGTAAGTGCTCATTCGATGTGCGCCAAAAGGAAAAAAGATAAAGAAAGTGAAAAAAATTAAAGACTTTGTTATCGTTGAGCTTATACCAAGATAAACCGAATGATATGTTGTAGGGATTATCCTGGAGTGCGAGGAAGACTTTGTGTGGAACGATTACGCTATACCTAGGATAGTCATTAAAATTATTTGAGAGGATATTTGTTTGAGAGGATTGTGAAAAGGGCTTGTCACACATGCACATAATCTATCTCTATGTTGGTATCACTTGCTATATTTGTCGTATCTTTTGTTACGTGAGTTAGGGATCTATGTGGATTACATGTACAAGTGAGCGGTTTGATTATTTTGTTCGGACGAACAAAAGCTAAGTGTAATGGGGGAGTTGTTTAGGTAGGTATATTTTAATGTATTTTTGGGCTTAATCCCTAAACAATTTACCTTATTTTGAAGAGAAATAAATGAGAAAAGCGTGTTTTAACCGTTAAATTCCTATAATGGTTATTGAGGGGTTATAATTTAATTATGAGGAAATATTGGGTTTAAATGTTTTTTTTTGTTTACACATTTTATTATTATTATTATTCGATGACTTGGTGTAACAACAATTTTGCAGAAAATTAAAAGATATGCATGGGGATATTATTTATGGAGAAGATTAATCTCATTCAATCAAGTGATTTCAAAATAAAGAAGAAAATCGGAGCATTGAAGAGAGGATAAATCGATCGATCGAAAGAGTGAAGTAGGGAACACGGTATACTGGGCAATGTGTGAAAACGCGTAAAAGGGGTAGGCTCGGTCGACCGAGCCATGCTATTCGGGTCGACCGAGTGTCTTAATTCGTTGACCGAGCCCGAAAGTCGCAAAATCGACGCGCTTTTCTAGATCCTTCCTTATGTCGGCGAAACTCCTATATAAGCAGATCATTCGAAAGCGTAAAAGATTACACAAAAATACAGCATGCAAATTGCACTAAATACAAATAAAAATATGAGTTTCTTTCTTTCAATCTTGCTTGGGAGTTCGAAGATGATTGAAGGCTAAGCATCTTCTGCGGTGGGACAACGGAGAAACCAATCAAAACCACACCAACTGAGGATATTTAGCTACATCTTTTGTGAGTTAAATTTATGGTTTTTCATCAATTGAATGTTGTGATTTATCGCTTATGTTTTATTGAATCGTGAGATCGATGGAACTATCTTTTGATTGAATTTATATGAGAATATTGTTCAAGCTTTGATCTTTTCAATTGATGCAATTAGTTGTAATTCGAGAGATCGTTTATAATTAATTGAGTAGAGTTTTG
This sequence comes from Gentiana macrophylla, assembly GCA_026214975.1. Lineage (NCBI taxonomy): Eukaryota > Viridiplantae > Streptophyta > Magnoliopsida > Gentianales > Gentianaceae > Gentiana > Gentiana macrophylla. The sequence goes on from JAOBSW010000981.1 coordinate 1,985, forward strand.
GAGACAATCTCATGATCTTGTTTTGCATGTCGCTCGCTTTTACTTGAAAAGAAAATGAAACCTAGAATTTATTTAAAGAGATTTAATCGAATTCGTGATAGATCATTACTAAAAATCGTATCTTTAACTTGCCATCTAGTTGGGGTTGGGTTGGTTGATTAGTGGATTCCGCCGCCTTACCGCTCCTTTTAATCCTTGATAAACAAAATCACTCGTATCAATCGTTGATTGTTAAGTTTAGTTGTTTTAAAATTCTAGTTGTTTATGCATATTTTAAGTTTCCAAGTTATGTTTCATCGTAGTTCTTATTCATTATTTCATAATTAGTATAAATCTAGTTTTAGTTAATAGTCGTGACATAATCGATAGAATAATCGCACCTTGATCCGATAAACATTCCACTCCTCAGACGACCCGTTAACATCTTATACTACGAACCTTATACTTGGGGTGTTTGGTTTATAAATTTAAAACACGTTTTACCGAACAAGTTTTTGGCGCCGTTGCCGGGAGTCGGTAATGGTTGTCGGATTCTTCATAGTGTAGTTTTCGTGTCAAAAGGATCACTTTTAGCACGCTGTAGTATTTTGGCCGTAACTTTCGGCTCGAGTGTCCGTTTGGAACGCAGACCCCACCCGGAAAGCTCGTTCGACGCCGACGACGTGAAGAATCGCCGTGAGGCCGTTCAGTGTGTTTTCGAGGTCAAAATCCACTGTTTTCCCTCCATTTTGGCCCTAGAAGATTTCAACACGCTTTTTTTTTACCGCCTTAGTGCCTTTTCTCGTTTTAAATTTTTCGTAGGTAGGTTTCTTTTTCTGTTTCGTTTCTTTATCTTTTCTAAATAAATAAAATAAAAAAATAAAATAAAATAAAAAAAAAAATAATAAAACCTTTCGAACGAGCGTTCACCCATACCAACGCCCGTCGCCTCAACTTGTCTTTCGAACGCTGATCAATTGCTCAACAGCGCTCACTTCGAATCCTCTTTGAACTAGCGCCCACTTACACTGAACGCGATTTAGTCCCCTCAAAATTCCACTTTTCTTTCTTCTCTCTCTATCTTTCTAAACTTCTAAATCCTCCAATCTTCTCTACATTCCTCTCTCATCAACCCTAAGGTTGATTTCTTCCTGCTCGCTTCTCTAGTTTATGCAAACCAGAGTAAGTAAGGGAAATATTATCTTTAACCCCGAACTGGCGAGACATTGTCGAAGAAGATTATTTCAAAGTTCGACAAGATGAGCGAACACGGTTCTAGTGATGACGAACCGGAGAACCAAGGAATAATAACCAAGATCCCGCTCAATTAAACCAAATTACGATGCAAATGTTGCAGAACCAACAACAAAGAAGAAGCCTGGATAAACCAAGCAGATGCAACAACAACCTCAGAATGTTCAACAAAGAATGACCCAAAGCGGCCGCGGTGTTGCAGCAAACAAGACCCTTATGCGCCATATCTTGATCAAGACTTCTTGGAAGGGCATAGACCAATTCGGCCTCCAGAGATGGGAGGACCGCATTTTGATCTTAAGAATGGAGTTGTGGGATGGTCCAAAATAGTTCATTCCATGGCAATCGCCGCAGAAGACCCACATGACTTCTTGTCTACTTTTGTGCAAATCTGTGAAAGAGAGTCACTACCCTGGCGTTCTACTGGTTGTTAAATTGAAACTTTTCCCGTTTGCTTTGAGGGGTGAAGCAAATCGATGGTTTAAGTCCTTACCCCATCACTCTCTTAATAATCTGGTGATGTTAAAAGAGCCTTTGCTCAAATTGCGTTTCACTCAGAATGATAATGGACCGTAAACGAGGTATAGCCGCCTTTGAGCAACTAGAAGGAGAGAGTGTGGGAAAGGCCCTGGAGAGGTTGAATTTGTTAATGAGGAAATGCCCTAATCATGGATACACTCGACATGAACTTCTAGAATTATTCTATCGGGTGTTACTCAACCCAATAGAGATTACTTAGACTCACAAACTCATGGATCGCTTTTTTAGGAGGAGGAGATGATGTCGCACTCTGAGGTAGTGTAAACAATAGCTAAGAATAACATGTGGGCTACTCAAAAGAAGACCCATGTTAGTGGAAGCAAAAAGTGTTAGATGTAGTGCCCGAAAGACAATTTGTGTAATTGTTTTTAATGGATGACAGAATTTATCTCACCTTATTACTTGCTTTGTGCTTGTAAATAATACATCGCTGCAAACCCCGAGTATATCTATATGTAACCACTTAACTCAAAGTGTATGGATTACACGTGAGGATTGAGTTAGTGGAGATATGCTTAAATCACATAGTCCGTGGTGAACTTAATCGAGAGTTTAGGTCTCTTGATTAAAACACCAATAATGCGCCCTAACACCTTAGGGTGTGATAGTCTTATCCGATTGCCGGTAGAGGGTACCTACGTGGGGCATTTATATATGATGGCATTCATATAGGACTGGACCGATTTAACTGCTTTTTCTCGATATAATTCCGTAATTGAGGAATCTTATTAAATCATTAGATGATCATATATGGATCAACCTTAATCCCGAGGTGATCATAGGTGTGCTTGTCCCGGGTAGTGTTTGATGTGTTAGTTACGGTTCACTTAAATATGTGTTCCAAGCCACTTCTCATTGGCACTATCTCCGGATGAGTGAGTAGTTCGATTTTCACAGACATGGAATCCATTCCTTCCTCAAGGGAAGTAGAGAGACAAATTCCCTTATTTGTTAGCCCTAAGAAAGTGATCGATCCCGGAGTTTCGCATTTGACTAATTAGCTACTAGTCGATATGCATACTAATTGATCATCGTGGGTTAATGGTAAATAAGGATAAGATATTCTCGAGTCGGGTTCACGGAGACTTCCCACCGTAATGGACAATCTATGGAGGGTTAATCCGTATGTAGTGATTATATCAATGGACGCTTATTTACTACATGGGTTGAGTATAAGTATACATCTATAATCGGTAGAGTTCAGTTTCGGGTTTATGGTATGTAATCCCGAATTAATAATTAATGTACTTATTCTGCTCGATGAATAATTAATTATTGGAGCTACATGGTTATAGTCCATGGTCCCCGATGTGGCTTCGTAATTCAGACTAATAATCTTGTTATTTGGGCCTCATTGATAATTAATTGGTGGGCTAATTAATTGATATGCATGAATATTATTTAGTTGGGCTAAATAATACACATAAAAGGCATTTGTGTGGGCTAATAAACCCTAGAAGTGGCGCCTAAGGTCTTCTTTTTTTTAGCACAAGAATTAATTTTCTTGTGTTATGGAAAATAAAAGATATTCTTGTTATATGATTGGTTGGATGACTTGTTATTTGATTTCCTATTGGTCAATACATGTCACAATTAGTCATTAAGGAAAATATTCTTTTATTTTGTTTAATTAATTATTTATTTAATTAATTAAAACTTGGAGATCATGATTTACTCTTCTATAAAAGGAGAGTTATTCCAAGGGTAATGGACAATGAAAATTTCGCCCACTCATTAAAAAAAGAGAGAAAAAATTTGTTTTCGTTTGCAGTGTTTTAGAGGAAGAAAAACTTGGAGTTTTTCTTAGTGTTGCATATCAAGGAGGTTCATTTATCAAGAAGGGTGTCCACCAACCGCTGTTTGGAGAACACATCGGAAGATCAAGGCTTCTCTTCCCGATATTGGTAAAATAATCTTAACCCCTTGTAGTAGTTTAAGTCCTTTAATTATGTGTTTTGATATATAAATCGTGATCCATCTGCGCGCGCTGTAGATCTAATTCGCTTAGATCTAAGAACCTGTATCCTTCATGTGGTATCGAGAGGCGGGTTCCACGATTTATATAGTCATAATCGTAATTAAACGACTTAAAGGAGTGGAATTGCATGTAGGTGATATTTTACTTATTATTATGCATTAATAATTTTTAAATTGCTATGGTTGAAGAGATGGATTGGGGTTGGCACCGTTTTCCCGTTAGATCTATTGTAAACTCATATAAACGATGAAAATTCGTTCATATGAGTATAGAAATTATGTAATTTATTTATTATTGCAAGTTTAATTTCCTGTAAATAGATCTGTTTAGTATCTGTATAGTGTTTTCGTTTTTTCCGTTTTTGAGCCGTTGAAACAAAGATCCCTCCGGTCAGAATCGATATTGGAAGTTGATGAACAATCCCACAAAATTTGGCGTCGATCAGAGTCCGTGTGGATGTCCGTTCGTTGATGAGAAGAGGCAGCTGTAACAGAAAAACGCAGGATTCACAGAAACCCTAACTGTGACTTCCTCGATTTTCTGGAAAGTATTGGACCGTTGAAACGAATATCCGACCGGTCAGATCGATAATCATGGAGTTTTGGAAGTGAGATAAAATTTTCAGGACGATCGGGATTCATCTTCATCCCCGATCGGCCTCGGGAAGTATATGATGCGCTGCTGTAAGAGTCTGTTTCAGCAGCAAGTTGGGCGGCTCACTGAGGAAGATTGACAAGTCAAAGCTCCGATCCGACCGTCCATCTTGAATTCCGAAGAATGAAGATCAGATCTGGAAAGTTTCGTCCTGATCCAAGTTCGTTTGATATGCCGATCGTCGAAGATTCTTAACAGCTGCAGATTGGGTTTTTAATTTATTTCGGAATAGATTAGTTACGGGGGTGCCAACGGTCCATCTCGGTGTTTATTTTCCGCACTAGTATACATGTGTAGATTGTATGAGTAGAACCGGAAAATTGCCATGACATGCATCATATCATGAATTCCACTCCATATGCATACATGTAGAAATTAATTCGAGGAATTAGTTAGGCATGTATAAAACACACGATTAGTTTTAATTAATTGTTTGATATTAATTAGAAACTAATTAGGTAAAAACCGAGGAACACGGGTTTTTTCAATCGTCGAGGTTGGGTGATGGATTCTCGGTGAATCCCACTGCAAAAGCATAAGGAGTAAAATCTCGAAACCTCGTGGTTAAGGTGTTGGATTCTCGGTGAATTCCACCTTACCTAAGACGAGATTACGCTTTTTTGTTCGTAGTGTCTACGTGAATGTTTGATGTTTAAGGATTGAATAATCACGGGCAAACAGGTTCAAAGTGGTTTAACCACGGTTGGGTGGTCAACGAGTAGCTACGGCTCAATCGACTTCACCTCCAAGTGTGGCGTTTGCACGGGGTCGGCAACATCGAGCAATCCGAAGAGCCACTACGGCTCAACGGAGCTCTCCTAGCCTTGACCCGTCCGACGGCCACATATGTTCTAACGAATAGGTCGGGTGGGCTAGCCCACATAACCGACAACATTCGGGCCTATGATTTATTGTTCTTAATGTAACAACAAGTCCAAAAACGTGATCAAGAAACCCACCACTTTTTCAAAATATTGAGTGGGAGCGGAGAGGCGACAACCGACCCCACGGCCTTCATCGTTGACACAAGCGACGTGAGAGAATGGTGACGCTGCGTGCGGCTTTGATTTCGCCCCTAAGGAAGGCCTTCACCGCTATCAAAATTCATGGCTTGGTCTCCGAAAGGATAGGATTTTGGGTACTCATTGAGTCACCGACCGACCCTAAGGCGGCACACTCGGGTCTATCTAAAGATCTCAAACAAAGAGGTCACACTCATAAAGGGTATTTTGGTAATACCTGGCTGAAAAAGGAAAGGTGATTGACGATCACAAATGAGATGTTCGATTCTCAAGTTGATCTTCAATATTAATCGAAACCTCTTTGACCTACCCTAAGGCGGCACTGAGGCATTAAATTAAATCCTTGGAACGGTAGGATAGACTATAAGTACTTAGTTTATGTTCCTAAAATATATTAGTAGTGTATGTTTGGATTTATTCGTCAATTTTGTTTACAACTATTATACATATCTCTGCATGGTACTAGATCGCTAGTGTAAAATTGGCTAGTAATGACTTCGTTAAAAAAGTGGTAAGTAACTAGAACGTTGTATTTATTAATCTAACATGCCATTAATTTTTGGAAGGATATTTCTCTTGAGCCTTCAAAACATAAGTGACGTAAATAGGTATGTCACTGCTGTCACTCGTGCAGAACGAGAGACAACCGTAGTTAGTTTGAAAGATGATTGGGACGATAAATTCTTCTAGTGAATTTTAATTGTGTAGTGTCTGCACGAGAAATTTTCTAATAGAATAATTGGAGAATCATAAATTAAAGTGTCGCTAGTTAGACGGTATTTGGAACCGATAAACTAGTGGGAGCTTTTATCCTATGTTTTTCTAATTTATTAGAAAATTAGTCCCACTGGGTAACACTTTCATTAGACATCCCACGGTTCACGAGTAGTGTCTACTCTAAAGAACTGCTAGTTCAAGACTGTTTCCTTTTAAGGAAAGTTAAGAATGTGAAAGAATGTCTATAAGTGTTAATCATCTTATCTAAAGTTTTAAGGCTAAACCGAAATATTAATTAAAGAAAGTATAGGATAAGGAAAGTGATTTCAGATCACTAACCAATGAATCCTTAGCGACTTTCATAACCGAGTAACTTGACTCGATAGCTTAGTTCTTTGGAAGAACAAGGAAGCTGTGCATTAATGATTAATAGAGTAACAACGGGCAAAGTAATTTAACTAGAATAGTGGGAGTGATATAAGGAAATGAATTTCGGATTCTATCCTTGAATATCACGTAAAATTTATTTTTCGTTTATGTATTCGTTGGACCAAATGGATTCACTTTCATCTCGATACTACAGTTGCCTCATAGAAAATGAATATGACATTTGTAGTACGAATCCGAGACTCGGACCTTTGTTTGATAAAGTCGAACCACTAAGAAATGCTTGAAAAGGTATATGTAACACGCCTTAAACAATTAAAGGTAAAAGGTTTCGTATTAAGATAAACGGCCTTTAAATATCTATTAATTAGTGCATATATCCTAGAGACAAGACCTAACGATCGGCTAAGGGTGATTCCTATCTCCGGCCAAGGAACACTATCTCAAAGGAACAATGACTAAGTTTCCTTTCAATCGGGAAAGGGTAATAGATTTGAAGGGTAACATAGCTTGTTCACCATGACCTTCGGGGTCTAGTGAGAGATACAAGCTAGTGGGAGATTTTGAGTGGTGACATTTTGTCGATAACTACTCAAACGCGATTTAGTTTATCGAAAGAATACAAGGAGGAGTCTCTCGATTTTAGCAGAGAATAGAGTATTCCATGCTCGTAAATAGGCTATCGATAGTCTTGGGATCGATGCTCGGCCCGCCTCTCCGGTGGAATGTTTCTCCTTGAGGAAGAAACCGTAGACTTGCCCTATATAGTTATTGATATGCTACAATACATCGCTAAACTCGATTAAGATAATTCGTTGCAAAATAACGGTTAACATAATTATGTAAACCGAGAAGTCTACCTAGAAGATGCTAGTGAGTTTATGGATAAGGAGTGAATTCGGTTCACAACACATCCGTAAATGTAGGCATTTAGCATTTAATGCTTGAAGGTAGGACTGAGGATTTTGCGCATACGTTCAAATTGGAATGTTCATGAAATATCTTAATGAGACGAGTAAAGGTTGGTTATAAGATTCTTGAGATCGTAAAGTGACGGTTGAACGTCACAAGACTTGATAGAATCTATAAGAAAACGACCTTAAACCTTGGAGTACGGTTACCCAAAGGTAGTTACTATCGATTTAATCGGACCACGCCCAACATTAGTTGTTGGTGATTACATCGATAAATACTACTAGATCGTAATGTCAATCCACCCAAGACGCAGTGGGAGTATGGTTTAACCGTTGACCCATTGTGATTTTGTTGACTTTATAGTCTGTGGGGTGATTGATAACTTGTGGCTCTTTGTGGGTTTGCACAGATTCTCGATCGAGAGGTTGGTTCGAAAACCTTATCCCCTGTGAATGGAGTTGTGGTACTCAGGTTACATTCGCCTCTTGTAGAACCACCGAGTGTCTCAGCCCAGTGGGAGTAATTGGTCCTACGCCTAAAAGAGTCGAATGAATAGGAAAGTTTAAACTTTCGGCGCAAAGTTGAGTGGTATAGGGGTGATTCACGACAAGTAGAGAGTTAACTGGACCTTGAACTCTCTCACCACTCGGCCTTGCTAGATTTCGTTAAAGAAAATAGGGGTGATTCCTCTGAGACTTTCTTTTTGAACAACGGAATCGAATTCATTCGAAACGTATGGTTTTAGTGAGAATGAATAACGGATTCGTTACAAAGCGTAAGATAGGGGTGATTCCCTAATACCTTTTTTAAGAGACTAACGATATCTTAATTTATTCGTAAAGAACCATTGGTAGGAAGCCTGCCATGGCTTATATCCTTTGTGGATTTAAGAGAACCTCTCGGTCATTTAAAAGTCACATGTTTTAAAATATGTGGACTTGACCGAGTATTGATAAGCCTTTCGTGGACCGGATATCAATATTGGTAAAGTAGTAGTATTAGTGTTCATGAATGATAACATCAAAACAGTTGGAAACAATGTGTGTGCTATCTCGAAGTCGGAAATCGACAAAGCCAAGATTCTCTGGATGAGAGAATTGGACTATATTCTAAGAATCGATTCGGTCAAATTCACGAGAATGAGTCATTGGCTATCCCACCTATCTTATTGAATAAGATGATCATGCATATACGTATGCAACATTCATCGAGTAGTCATACTTACATCTCGTGAATGATTCTCTAAATCTCGGATAAAGAGAAAATGGGATAGAGTCTCTCTTGGATAACGGCAAGTCAGTCATAATAAGTCAATAGTAGTCGAATCTCGGATTCGAGCAGTGAATAGCGGTTTAGTACGTCATCAAGTATCTTTGAAGAACGAGGAATAATATGCTTGTATATTCGGGTGCAAACTTGAATATGGTTGACTACACTGATTCTGACTTACAGTCAGATTAAGGATGATCGTTGGGACGATCTCGGGCTCAGTGTTTACTCATTGTGATGAAGCTATAGACTGGAGAAATCCAGAACCGCCAATTCGATTTTAGTTAATCGGATACGTAGCAGCTTTCAGAGCAGCTAGAGTGGCGATATGGCTTAGGAATTTCCTTTCTGATCTGGGAGTAATTCCAGGTCTAGTGAGCCGATATCACTTCGTTGTGAAAACAGTGAAGAGATAGCTTAGAAGGATTTTCTCAGTCACTAGAGGTCAAAAGCATATTGAGAGAGAGTACCGCCTGATTAGATGGACCGGCAACGTTTCGATCCTAAAGATCGTTTCGAGCCGATAACCTAACTGATTAGTGCACCAAGTCTAGTGCTTGGAGGGTACGGCATTGAGTGATATGTCTCATCTGCTTTTAGAGCAAGTGGGAGAGTGTTGTGAATAAGATGAGAAAGGGTGTGCTCTAAAAACAATCGCTACTTGTCATTTCGTGCAAGTGGGAGATTGTTAGATGTAGTGCCCGAAAGACAATTTGTGTAATTGTTTTTAATGGATGATGAATTTATCTCACCTTATTACTTGCTTTGTGCTTGTAAATAATACACGCTGCAAACCCCGAGTATATCTCAGATGTAACCACTTAACTCGGTGTATGGATTACACGTGAGGATTGAGTTAGTGGAGATATGCTTAAGCTGTTAGTCCGTGGTGAACATAATCGAGTTTAGGTCTCTTGATTAAAACACCAATAATGCGCCTAACATCTTAGGGTGTGATAGTCTTATCCGACTGCCGGTAGAGGTACCTACGCTGGGCATTTATATATGATGGCATTCATATAGGATTGGACCGATTTAATCTGCTTTTCTCGATATAATTCCGTAATTGAGGAATCTTATTAAATCATTAGATGATCATATATGGATCAACCTTAATCCTAAGGTGATCACAGGGTGCTGCTTGTCCCGGGGTAGTGTTTGATGTGTTAGTTACGGTTCACTTAAATATGTGTTCCAAGCCACTTCTCATTGGCACTATCTCCAGGATGAGTGAGTAGTTCGATTTTCACAGACATGGAATCCATTCCTTCCTCAAGGGAAGTAGAGATAGTCCCCTTATTTGTTAGCCCTAAGAAAGTGATCGATCCCGGGAGTTTCACATTTGACTAATTAGCTACTAGTCAGATATGCATACTAATTGATCATCAGGGGGTTAATGGTAAATAAGGATAAGATATTCTGAGTCGGGTTCACGGAGACTTCCCACTGAGAATGGACAGTCTATGGAGGGTTAATCCGTATGTAGTGATTATATCAATGGACGCTTATTTACTCATGGGTTGAGTATAAGTATACATCTATAATCGGTAGAGTTCGGGCCGGGTTTATGGTGGCGTAATCCCGGAATTAATAATTAATGTACTTATTACGCTCGATGAATAATTAATTATTGGAGCTACTGGTTATAGGTCCATGGTCCCCGATGTGGCTTCTGTAATTCGGACTAATAATCTTGTTATTTGGGCCTCAGTGATAATTAATTGGCTGGGCTAATTAATTGATATGCATGAATATTATTTAGTTGGGCTAAATAATACACATAAAAGGCATTTTGTGTGGGCTAATAAACCCTAAAAGTGGCGCCTAAGGTCTTCTTTTTTAGCACAAGAATTAATTTTCTTGTGTTATGGAAAATAAAAGATATTCTTGTTATATGATTGGTTGGATGACTTGTTATTTGATTTCCTATTGGTCAATACATGTCACAATTAGTCATTAAGGAAAATATTCTTTTATTTTGTTTAATTAATTATTTATTTAATTAATTAAAACTTGGAGACCAAGGATTTACTCTCCTATAAAAGGAGAGTTATTCCAAGGGTAATGGGCAAGGAAATTTCGACCTACACACTTAAAAAGGGAGAGGAAAATTAGTTTCTCTTGCCTAGGGTTTTTGGAAGAAGAAAAACTTTGAGTTTTTCTTGGTGTTGCATATCATGGAGGTTCGTGTATCAAGAAGGGTGTCCACCAACCGCCGTTTGGGGAACACATCGGAAGATCAAGGCTTCTCTTCCCGTTATTGGTAACATGATCTTAAACCCCCTTGTAGTAGTTTAAGTCCTTTAATTATGTGTTTTGATATATAAATCGTGATCAATCCGCTGCGCGTAGATCTAACTCGTTTAGATCTAAGAACCTGCATCCTTCAAAAAGGAGGCTGCTGAAAGTAACTCGGAGACAAAACTGCTAGTTGCTCAAATGGAAATGATGAACAAGCAACTCGCCAACATGCAAATGAAGCAGCAAGAAGGGCCAGCAGATGTGAATTACTCGGGCATACAGTCCGGGAATACGATGAATGAGGAAGTACAAGCCATGGAGAACCAGAATCAACCTTTTAGAGGCTTCGGTCAAAATTACGGTCAATCGAGTCAAACTCAAAACCGCAACTTTTCGGAAATCCATGAGAATAGTTATTATACACCGCTGGTGCATCCAATAACCTAAGACCCCAAGGTAACAGGCCCAAACGCAAAATCAACACCCCACCCACGTCTCTCGGAAGAAATTCGATGAGCTAGTTGACATGGTGAAAACACTAGCCCGGTCAAAAGACGATGGAGAGACAGATTGGTCGATGGTGACCAACAAGCAAGCGGAACCTCAAGGAAGGCGCCGAGTTATCTGAGATAAAAACCCTAAGGCGAGATATCAATGCTTGCACTACCATCACACCTCAATGGGAGTATGGAGAGGAGGAGTTGAATGCAGTCACCCTCGAAGCGGTAAGACAATTTGGACCCAAAAGATGTCGGAAGCGAGTAGCCCCTCCCGACGCCATAAGTTCGGGGAGGGGCAATCGGAAGTTAAATGCCAAAGAAAGCAGTGAGGAAGAAGAGTGAGTGGTGATGATTCTTCGGGGATAGTGATGAGGATATTGAGAAGAGAAGTCAGTATCTCGAACCCACGACTAAAGCAAAACTGAGAAGTTTGTCAGATGGAAGGATAAGGAGGACAAAGCCATTAAAAGTCAAACTATAATCAATCATTCGAAAACCCTTCCTTATCCACCAAAGAAGAAAGAGAATATCCCGAACTCTGACAAACAGTATGACGGAGTGAGAAAGATGCTTAGAGAGACTATGGTGACTATGCCACTTGGCCGAGGTATTAACCGAGATGCCTAAGTGCTCTAAGTATCTTAAGGATGCCTGTGGAAGTAAGAAGAAGCTAAAAAGGACCTGGCGTAAGAGGTGCTAAGAGAAGAATGTTCAACGGTTTCACAAAGCGTTGCAATCAAGCGAGGTGACCCCGGACGACCTTCAATCTCTTGCATGATTGAAGGCCACACGTTCCACAATGTCTTATGCGACTCAGGGGCCTCTGTCAATGTGATTCCATTGAACATCTGCAAGAGTCTCGGGTTGGACAAAAGGCTAAGGGAGCGTCCCGTCTCTCTTCAGTTGGTGGACCTGTAACACCCCGGTTTCCAATCCCGTCGGCCGCCGGTATTGGTCACCGTAGTGCCCCTCATCGCGACACACAGTCGTGGCGGTAACATTCAACATCCCACAGCAGAAAGAAAATAAACATTTACCATTCATTATTTTGAAAGAAAATATTAAAGTGAGTACAAATCCGAAAGAAAATGTAATTATGGGGAACATCAAAATCTTTAGAATTTAAAATTCAAATAATGTAGACAACATGTGGATCGCGACTACGTGGCTCTCAAACCCCGTGACATCCCCAAAGAACAAGCAAACATCCATAGAAGTACTCGCTAAGAATCTACTCCCATAAATGGATCATAGCAGGTCAAACGAAAGTACAAACCGTCAACTATAAAGTTGAGTAAGAGTAAATCTAGTGTACAAAAGTAAAACCAACTCAAGAAAGGTACTACTAAATTTATGAAGGACCCAACCAATCTATAAAAGTTACGACCGCCCAAAGCAGATACCAAACATCACAACTAGCCACCTAAAGGTCCCGAATGTGCACATCCTCAAAAGGGTAAAGCCACGGAGAGGAGGGTCCTAAAGGTCATCCAATGGTACCATACTAGATGGACCATCACGTCTTTGGGTGCAAGGAAACCTTCCGGGTTCCCGGCTTCGGGTACTACCCTATCCGCCCGACCACATCACTGCATCGCAACTCCCCAAACACGTAGGGTCATAGAAGTCGTAAGGAAACCTTCCCGGTTTACGGCTTTGGGAGCTACCCTATCCGGCCCAACCACTACGGGTCTACGAACTCCTATGCCCAAAATCCAAAACCCAATGTTACCAATACCGTTGTCTCATCCAAACACAACTTACAAAACATGCTCATAAGGTTTATCCATAGCTAACAAAGAAGAGAGAACATTTAAAGCGGACGCCCGTGCGGAATGTTGGACGCCCGTTTGGAAAAAGTAGACGCCCGCCCAAGATCTCAGGACGCGCCCAAGGAAACTGTTACATCTCGAATCGATTTTAGCACTGGACGTCCGTCCATTATACTTGGACGCCCGCCCACCGTAAAACTTTACATCCGAATCAAAAGTAGCGCCTTCAGGCGCCCGTCCCAGAATCCGGACGCCCGCCTCGAGTTGAGACAAGACCGGACGCCCGTCCTCTCAAAGCGACGCCCGTCCCGCCTACCAGTTTCAACTAAAACCCTAAAAGCTCTCTACGTGATTTACGAGCCGTTTCTCCACAACACAAAGACAGAAACAACACTTTAGGCCCAGAAAACTTTATACAAAGGTATCATATCGATGTAGATTTTAACTAACACAAAACACACTACTAGGAACGCGTTTAACACACCAAAACCGTGGCACACAAGCATAGAAGTCTTAAATTAAACTTTTACAAAGATCAAGTTAAACTTTTTGACAAAGATAGAATTATCCTTACCGGAATTGCTGCGTTTTTGAAAGCCCTTGCTAAGCTAAACGATCCTCAACGAAGCTCGAATCTATAAAAGAAAACAAATGATTACCGATTTAATTAATTCTAAACACCAAGGAGAGATTTTCTCTCCTTCCTCCTCACAAGCAAGTCGGCGGCAAGGGAGGTTTTGAGGCTGAAAATTTTTGCTTGGGGAAAACCCTTTTTATTCATTAAGTGATTAAAACTCCTTTTTAATTACTAATAAATCTCTTCATAAAAATTATTAAATCCCATAATTTCCCCATAATTTCCCGAATAATTAGATCCTTTATTAAATAATTAGTAAGTCAAAATTTCGGGATATTACATCCTCCCCCCCTTAAGACAAAACTTCGTCCTCGAAGTTCGAGTTAAATGCAGGCGTTAATCCACCCCTTAAAGCACCCTTCGTCCCCGAAGATAAGAAAAAGGATTTTACGAACAAGGCTTGAGAATTGCATACCTTAGGAGAACAAATGCGGGTACTTCTGTCGCATAGCGTCCTCAGCTTCCCATGTCGCCTCCTCGGTGGCATGGTTAGACCATAAGACCTTGACGATGCTAACCTCACGTCCCCTTGTTTTCCGTACCTTAGTATCTAATATCCGCACCGGTACCTCCTCGTAAGTCAAGGAACTGGTCTAGCTCCACCACCTCCGGTTCAATCACGTGGGAAGGGTCACTCACGTACTTGCGCAATTGGGATACATGGAACACATTATGCACCTTATCCAATGCCGGTGGCAAGGCGAGTCTATATGCCACTTCACCTATACGGTCCAAGACCTCATATGGCCCCACGCATTGGGACTCAACTTCCCCTTTTTGCCAAAACGCATTACTCCTCTGGTTGGTGATACTCGTAGCAATACCTTATCACCCACGGCGAACTCAATATCCCGGCGGTGTAAGTCTGCATAACTCTTCTGCCTATCTTGGGCAGCCTTCATCTTTTCTCGGATCGTCCGTACCTGCTTGACCGTATCTTCGATCATTTGCGGTCCCAAAATCATCGCCTCGGACGAATCGTCCCAACAAACGGACTCTTGCATTTCCTACCATAAAGTGCCTCAAAAGGTGCCATCTTAATACTGGCATGGTAGCTGTTGTTGTATGAGAACTCAATAAGATCGAGCTTTTCCTCCCAAGAGCCTTTGAATTCTAACACACATGCCCTCAGCATGTCTTCCAAAGTTTGTATGGTCCTCTCCGTCTGACCATCGGTAGCAGGGTGAAAAGCTTGACTCATTCGTAGCTCCGTCCCCAAAGGCTGTCTCAGAGCTCTCGCCAAAACCGAGATATGAATCTCGCATCTCTATCTGACACAATGCTGCTGGGTATACTATGTAGTCTCACAATATTCCTCCGGTAAGCCATAGCCAACTCCGTCTTACTCCAAGTGTCTTTCATCGGAATGAAATGCGCCGCTTTGGTCAGTCTATCCACAACGACCCAAATCATATTATTCCCCTTAGGGCTCCTCGGTAATCCGCATACAAAATCCATGGAGATGGAATCCCACTTCCAAACCGGCACATCCAACGGCCGCAGCGTGCACTCGTGGCCGTCGATGTTCAATCTTGACCTTCCGACAAGTCAAGCACTTTGCCACAAATTTCGCCCGCCGTTTTCATATTGGGCCACCAAAAGGTTTTCTCGAGATCTTTATACGCTTTGTCTCCTCCCGGGTGAACCGAATAAGGCGTACTTATGAGCTTCACCCAAGATCCGCCTCTTGAGTTCTTCGTCGGTGGTACACACCAACGACCCTTAAACCGGATACTACCATCCTCGTGTAACGTAAAATCAGCCGATCCATCTGTACCAATCTTGGCCTTCTTTGCCTCAATTACCCTGTCACCCACTTGTTTCGCCCGGATCTCAGCGTATAATTCGGGTTGTAAGACGAAGTCGCTTTTATCTCCGTCCTTCTGGATGACACAGATATCCATGCGGTCCAACTCTTCTCGTAGTCTGATCTGAGCTACTTCCTCGCACAAGGAATGAATCGATTTCCGACTCAAAGCGTCCGCCACTACATTGGCCTTCCCTTCGTGGTATTGGATTTCCATGTCATAATCTTTAATTAGCTCCAACCAACGCCTCTGACGCATGTTGAGCTCCTTCTGTGTAAATATTGTTGGATCGATAATGGCGCAAATAAACACTCTAGAGGGGGGGTGAATAGAGTGTTAACCAATTTATGAACTCTTTTTTTTGATAAATCAACACAAGTACTAAACAACTAAGGCGGAAGCTAACTTAGTCGGTTATTCGCTTGTGTTATAAAATATAGTGATCAAGAGTGATTAATTTATTGTGATCGGCTATATATCACTTTTAGGATCAAACCAAAGCGTGTTGAGCATAAACAAAACTTAACAAAGTAATCAAAAACACGTTTTAGCACAAGATATAAATGTTATTAACTTGAATATATTATAAAGCAAATAGCACCAGATATTTTTCAAAATGATACAAAAATAGGTGAGAAGGTCGATACACTATAAAGCTTCTATTGAGTTCAACAAAGCAAATACAAATACTTGATCAAGTAATTTGTTGAAACAAATAGGCTGAAAAATTAGTGTTCAACTTGATACATGCAACTTAGTACAACACAGGATAAAGCACTTTAGATAATGTGCAGATTAATGCACTTTATTCTCTATCCAGCCAAGGATTAATGCAGATTACAAATGGTACAAGTGCAGATTTGATACGAGCAATGTGGAGCGGGTGATACAATAAAGTCTTGAAGCAAGACTGCAAACAGGATGTATAAGTTCAAGCTGCGCAGTTACAAAATAGCAAGGTACATGGGCGATTCAGATTGAAATTTAGATTACACAAGGATTTAAATTACAAACTTATTTCAAGTTCGAGATCAGCAAAAATATTACTGAGAGAATAAAATATGTGGCTGAGTTCTAAAAGCAGAACCGAACTTTCATCCAAGCTCAAGGGGATAATCAAAGTGCAACACAATGATTATCAAGCCTCGAACTTTATGCAGATCGAATCTGAGTTCGATTTGCTTAAACCTATTGTCTAACAATAATCACAAGGTGTTCTCTTTATCACAAAACATAGGTTATGCGGTAGACTCAAGATCAAGAAAGCAAAGAGTCCAAAAGCAAAGATATTCGGTATTCAAAAAAAAGAGAACAGTGCAAATTCAAATGTAACACACATAGGGTGTTCCAACTTTGATTATCAATAACAATGAAGTCTCATCGATGATCAATATTGGAACCAAAGAGTTTGTGGGGAATCAAAACAAGACACTCGGACGAGAATCAAGCACGGACTTACATGCCTCGATGCAAGAATCGAGACTTAAGGTATTGGTTCAAATCGGACTCACAGAAATGACAATAGAACCCATCGGTCGGGCCTTGATTTGGTACTGCAGACCAATCGATCGTTGTCAAGGTCGTGATCAACTTAGAGCCAATCACCAAAATCGAGTTCCAACTCTATGAACAGACTTCGAGCGACAAGCAAGACTAGTATCAACAAGACTACTATCAAGCTAATCTAGACAATCACAAATCACACAAAACACAGAAAATTGAAATGCAATTGAGTTAAATTGTTACCTAGGCACAAGGAACACAAAAACCTCAATTCAACAAGTTCATCAAAGCTATTGATCGAACCTTACTTTTCAATAGCCAAGACCAGAATCACAAGCAAGCCTAGATCAATCTATAAGATTATCAAGCTTCCAACTCTGTGTTTGCAAAAAGAACTAGAAAAGAGAAATTTTGCGGTGTAGTGAAATGTGGGATTGCTCAAGAAGGTTATTCTGAGTTGTTTCAATCCTAGTTAATATGAGTGGCTATTTATAGCCTTGAGGTATAACTTGAACCTCAAAGGTTTGTGTGAACACAATCAAAAGAATTCTTCAAAATCCGAGGCAATTTAATACGGTGATTTTCCAGTCATGGTTAACCGAGTCCCACCTTGGTTCAAAGAGTTAAACATACTCTCTAAGGAAAGGGCCTTTAGGCAAATATGAGAGAGTGATGTCAACCAGATGAACCGAACCAATTGGTTAACCACACAACCACTTAAACTATTAAACCGTCTCAATTCTTTTTAACTTTGTTCAAATAGCTCGGTGTAGAGAGGCAACGGTTTGGTCATGGTTCAATTTGACACATTTAGAATCTTACCTCAATTGAACTCGACCTAATCCTAAAACCAAATTGAGAACCAAATATGATGCCAAATGGTCTCGAATTTAATTTTTAGGCATCATTGGGTCACTACCCTCGGATTGACTCGACCCTTGACTTCCTGGGGTGTAAGACCCTCGGTCAATTTACCTAATCCATTACACCAAGAAGGGTCAAGCCTTATACGAGCAAACCGGGTAGAGATTCACCGGTTTGTGAAGACCGAGGCATCGAAAAGAGCATCATCGCCGTGAAACGGCATTACTTCAATCTCGAGTGCATCAGGATGAATTTGGTGTAGTATTCGATCTATAACGGTCATGGGTCAAGCCTTCACGATTTGCACGTGTTTCATTTGACCCGATATATCGCAATCACAAAGATAAGGAAAGGTCAAGGCGATTTCGATTCATATCGTAATTAATTTGAAGGAAATACGACATTAACTAGAAAGATATCACCTTGAATTCGAGTTGATTGCAAGTCCACAAAATCAAACATTAATGGCTCGTATCGGTCACCAAATCAAATGAAAGGTCAAACCTTTCATATCCACACCTTCAATCAAACAGAGGCACAAAATCAGAGTGGATATCGTATCCAAATCAGAATAATAAAGAGATGATATTAACATTAAATCGAAAAGATACAACCTTGATTAAATGCAGCCGATTAAACTTCGATTTGTTCGTGATTATCACATGCTAAATGCACTTGGGTGAAAGTCGGCACCTTTATGCAATCGAACCGTCACCGAGAATCGGTGAGATCAAATCTCTCGATTCACCTTCCTTTTGAGCGTCAAAAGACTAGACCGGCAACCTCGGTACTTATTCGGATCGTATCTCGAAAGATTTTCATCATTAGAGTGTATAATCAACGAAAAGAAAAGGAATCGAGGCAATAAAGGAGCGGTATCACCAAAATCGATTCGGAAAGGAAAGATTGAGCCTCCACGATTCCTCATCAAGAACGGGTTGCAAAATCAGTAGAATCGAAGCAATAATCGCTCGATTGAAAACCCGAAAGGTAGTAAAGGAGACTCGTAGCAGATTTCACGGGATAACATTGATTCATCATTCAAAGCTAGAGATTTGAGAGGTTTAGGTGTAAACGGGCGGAGAGGAGAAGAAAGGATTAGGTTTTTTTAATTGTGGTTGAGTGAAAAAATGGGGTCGGGTTATTAGGTAAGAGGGTTTGTGTGCAACTGGGCTCGGGTATGTTGACAAAAAAAAATAGTTGGGCCAGGCTTAAAAGGTCGAATCTGGACGATTAATTCATCGTTTTTCTTATTAAAAGATCCATTGATTATACAACTAATTTAAATAATTAATAAATCATATTAATGACATATTAATTAAATAAATTTTTAATTAATCTCGCAAAGGTATAAACAAAATATTTCCATATATGGCCATTAGTGACAAATAATTATAGTACATATATAGGATATAATTAAATATAAACATGTAGAAATACTAATAAAATATTTATACAAAAGCTTTAAACAAAGAGAATGTTACTTTTGAAAATTAATCAACTCTACACAAGTGTACCACAAAATACTTAACATTCTCCCCCTTTGATTTATTTTCAAAATAACACTTTTAAAGCTTTTAAGGGATTGTTTCAAAAAAAAAAAAAAAAAAAACCATAGAGACTATAACTCCCCCTAAATATAAGCTCCCCCTTAATTAGAGCTTTCTAACTTTAATAACAAAAATAGTTCAACTTTTAAAAGCTTTATAACACTACTTTCTCCCCCTTAGTTTGAAAATTAATCAAATAAGGTTTTAAAAGCGGGGTTGAAAGTCATGAACCACAAAATACTACTTAAAGTAAAAGTGTATAAGATACTTCCCTTTTTGGTATCAAGGTGTATGATACCGATTGATTTTCAATCATTTATTTAAGGCACTATCATGCCAAGATATGTCATTTTAGCACATAAATTTTGAAACCTGCAAAACCGATTTATATAGGTACCCTTTATACTTTGGGTCCTTCAGGGTTATAATCAGATTTCAAAGAATCTTTCCGAACCCATATTTTTCGTACCCTTGGTTTATGTTCAGTCTTCTTAGTCCAAGTGGACTGAGTTGACTGATCACAGTGACGTGGGATTGGATAGTATGTGTTCTGATGCATTCTCAGAATCTGATCTTGCCAAAACAGCAAATTGACTAAGTAAGGATCAACTTGGGGTTGTCTAAATGTGTAGTCGGGTGCTTGATGTATGCGGGGGTCATTATATGCAGATGTGTAGAACCTAGGAGCAGCATATTTTGTATGATGATATTGGTTACGATGAGCATGGCTCTTTGAACCTCTACGATCATACATATATGCGTGATTTCGTGAAGAACGCTGTGAAGTGTGTGAGTGTGTTGATGAAGCGTTCTTTGGTGATGTGGGTGCTTTAGGTGGTGTAGCACGCTCTAAGGCAATTGGCCTAGGCGTCAAGTTTTCCGGAGTTGAGACGGGATGAGTTGGTTTGGGTTGGTTCCCCGAACCACTTACTTCCTTCCCTTTTCCTTTTAGTGTTGAGAGTTGTCCTTGGAGTAGAGAATTCTCCTCTTCAAGTCCTGAAACGACTTGCTTAAGTTTGACAACCTCTTGCTTTAAGGAATTAATCTCAATTTCGGTGTCTTGATGCTTAAGCTTTAAGTGACTTAGAGTGTTGATTAGTGACACGGTTTCATCGTTATGCTGTTTCTTAAGTTCACTAATCGTTTCCTTTTTAAGTTTTAGAGTTGTCCTAAGTTGTTCTATTTGATCATGCAACTCTTCTATTGAAGATAAAGATACCTCACTCTCATTATCAAATGTGGGTTGAGAGCGACCCATGAGGCAGAAAGTAGCTCGCTCGGAAGCAACTGATTTGTTATCATTGTCCGACTCGGAACTGTCAGACCACGTAGCCACCATAGCTTTCTTCTTTTTAGACTTTTCTTCAGTCTCATTCTTGGATTGATGATGTGATTTTGACTTGTGATGAGATTTGGATTTTGAGCTCGAGCTATGCTTTGACTTATTCTTTTTGGCGTTGGGACAAGCATTTGAAATGTGTCCGTATCCCTTGCACTCGTAGCATTGTGCGGTTGTTGTCCAATCCTTTTCTTTATTGCCACGGTGCTTTCCACTATGCTTTTTGGCGCCCTTAGAATTTTGCTTTTGGAATTTGTAAAATTTCTTGAAGTTTCGGGCCGCCATAGCAACTTCTTCATCACTTTCACTCTCGATGATGACTCGATTCGATTCCGATTCAGATTGGTGAGCTCTAAGAGCGGTGCTATAGTGAGGGGTTTCTATCACGCTACGAGCTTCAAGGTGCATCTCGTGAGCGATCAAGATTCCGATAAGTTCGTCTTTCGTGAGAACGTCGGCATCCTTACCCTCCTCAATAGCATACGCTTTGGAATCCCATTCAGGAGGAAGACTCCTAAGAATCTTGAGGATTTGGTCCTCATTCGAGACTGGCTTACCATACGACTCTAGTGCATTAATTATGTCGTTAAACCTAGTGTCCATTTGTTTAACGGTTTCGTTTGATTCCATTCTAAACATTTCAAAAGCTCTTAAAAGACCGTTAATTTTGGAGCGTTTGACTCGGGAAGTTCCCTCATGTATTTGAGTGAGAGTCTCCCAAATTTCTTTGGCAGACTTACATGAGTTAACCGCACGAGCCTCTCCGGGACTAAGGGAGTTGACAAGGATGGCCATGGCCTTCGAATTTAATGACAACTTTTTAAAGTCATCATCAACGAGTTCATGGTCAAGCTTGGCAACTTGGATGGTAGTCCCACCCTCAGTGACGGACTTCATAGGAATCAATGGACCATTTTGAATGATTCTCCACAACTGGTAGTCCATTGACTCAATGTGAAGTCAAGATTGAGTTCTTCCATTCCATATACCCGGACCCGTCAAAGTAAGGTGGTCTTGCCAAGGACAAGCCCTCCCGTGGGGTCATGGTAGATGCCATGGAAGATAATGCAAGAAAAAAACTTTTTTTTATTTTAAATATGAGCTAAGGCTAAATGAATGCAGTTACAATGCAATATTGTGTGCAAAATATAATATAGTGATACAATGCAAAGTCTATGATATGTATGATTTTTTTTTATTATGGAATCTCAAGAAACAATTATTTAAAGGATGAAAGTAAACGATGTGGTGTGTGAGATTTCCTAAATCAATTTACTGACCTCAATTAAAGTTATAACGCAAAAGGGGGTAATAAGAGAATCTGAATTTGAAATACCAAACCCTTGAGTATGAAGATGACGGTGATGATGATGTAACTTGATCAAAATTTATTCGCAAAACAACTTAAGACCAAGTGTAAATCGAGGAAAAAAATATAATCAAATAAAGTGATATCAAGAACTTGATCACTAGGTGACCTTGCTCCGATACCAATTGTTGGATCGATAATGGCGCAAATAAACACTCTGAGGGGGTGAATAGAGTGTTAACCAATTTATGAACTCTTTTTTGATAAATCAACACAAGTACTAAACAACTAAAGCGGAAGCTAACTTAGTCGGTTATTCGCTTGTGTTATAAAACCATAGTGATCAAGAGTGATTAATTTATTGTGATCGGCTATATATCACTTTTAGGATCAAACCAAAACGTGTTGAGCATAAACAAAACTTAACAAAGTAATCAAAAACACGTTTTAGCACAAGATATAAATGTTATTAACTTGAATATATTATAAAGCAAATAGCACCAGATATTTTTCAAAATGATACAAAAATAGGTGAGAAGGGTGATACACTATAAAGCTTCTATTGAGTTCAACGGCAAATACAAATACTTGATCAAGTAATTTGTTGAAACAAATAAATTTGAAAAATTAGTGTTCAACTTGATACATGCAAATTTTAGTACAACACAGGATAAAGCACTTTAGATAATGTGCAGATTAATGCACTTTATTCTCTATCCACCAAGGATTAATGCAGATTACAAATGGTACAAGTGCGATTTGATCTGAGCAATTTGGAGCAGGTGATACAATAAAGTGTCAAGCAAGGCGCAAGCAGGATGTATAAGTTCAAGCTGCAGTTACAAAATAGCAAGGTACATGGGGCGATTCAGATTGAAATTTAGATTACACAAGGATTTAAATTACAAACTTATTTCAAGTTGAGATCAGCAAAAATATTACAGAGAATAAAATATGTGGTGAGTTCTAAAAGCAGAATCGAACTTTCACCCAAGCTCAAGGGGATAATCAAAGTGCAACACAATGATTATCAAGCCTGAACTTGTAACATGATCGAATACTGAGTTCGATTTGCTTAAACCTATTGTCTAACAATAATCACAAGGTGTTCTCTTTATCACAAAACAGAGGTTATGCGGTAGACTCAAGATCAAAGAAAGCAAAGAGTCCAAAAGCAAAGATATTCAAAGATTCAAAGAAAAAGAGAACAAAGCTGCAAATTCAAATGTAACACACGTGGGGTGTTCCAACTTTGATTATCAATAACAATGAAGTCTACTGATGATCAATATTGGAACCAAAGAGTTTGTGGGGAATCAAAACAAGACACTCGGACGAGAATCAAGCACATGACTTACATGCGATGCAAGAATCGAGACTTAAGGTATTGGTTCAAATCGGACTCACGAAATGACAATAGAACCCACTGGTCGGTCTTGATTTGGCACTATGAGACCAATCAGATCGTTGTCAAATTTGTGATCAACTTAGAGCCAATCACCAAAATCGAGTTCCAACTCTATGAACAGACTCGTAAGCGACAAGCAAGACTAGTATCAACAAGACTACTATCAAGCTAATCTAGACAATCACAAATCACACAAAACACGAGAAAATTGAAATGCAATTGAGTTAAAGTGTTACCTAGGCACAAGGAACACAAAAACCTCAATTCAACAAGTTCTGTCAAAGCTATTGATCGAACCTTACTTTTCAATAGCCAAGACCAGAATCACAAGCAACTAGATCAATCTATAAGATTATCAAGCTTCCAACTCTCGTGTTTGCAAAAAGGACTAGAAAAGAGAAATTTTGCAAAAAGTGTAGTGAAATGTGGGATTGCTCAAGAAGGTTATTCTGAGTTGTTTCAATCCTAGTTAATATGATCGCTATTTATAGCCTTGAGGTATAACTTGAACCTCAAAGGTTTGTGTGAACACAATCAAAAAGAATTCTTCAAAATCCGAGGCAATTTAATACGTTGATTTTCCAGTCATGGTTAACCGAGTCCCACCTTGGTTCAAAGAGTTAAACATACTCTCTAAGGAAAGGGCCTTTAGGCAAATATGAGAGAGTGATGTCAACCGATGAACCGAACCAATTGGTTAACCACACAACCACTTAAACTATTAAAAACCGTCGAATTCTTTTTAACTTTGTTCAAATAGCTCGGTGTAGAGAGGCAACGGTTTGGTCATGGTTCAATTTGACACATTTAGAAACTTACCTCAATTGAACTCGACCTAATCCTAAAACCAAATTCGAACCAAATATGATGCCAAATGGTACGAATTTAATTTTTTAGGCATCATTGGGTCACTACCCTCAAGCATTGACTCGACCCTTGACTTCAGGGTGTAAGACCCTCGGTCAATTTACCTAATCCGTACACCAAGAAGGGTCAAGCCTTATACGAGCAAACCGGGTAGAGATTCACGGTTTGTGAAGACCGAGGCATCGAAAAGAGCATCACTTCAGCCGTGAAACGGCATTACTTCAATCTCGATTGCATCAGGTGAATTTGGTGTAGTATTCGGATCTATAACGGTCATGGGTCAAGCCTTCACGATTTGCACGTGTTTCATTTGACCGAGATATACGCAATCACAGCGATAAGGAAAGGTCAAGGCGATTTCGATTCATATCGTAATTAATCTTGAAGGAAATACGACATTAACTAGAAAGATATCACCTTGAATTGAGTTGATTGCAAGTCCACAAAATCAAACATTAATGGCTCGTATCAGTCACCAAATCAAATGAAAGGTCAAACCTTTCATATCCACACCTTCAATCAAACAGAGGCACAAAATCAAAGTGGATATCGTATCCAAATCGAGAATAATAAAGAGATGATATTAACATTAAATCGAAAAGATACAACCTTGATTAAATGCAGCCGATTAAACTTCGATTTGTTCGTGATTATCACATGCTAAATGCACTTGGGTGAAAGTCGGCACCTTTATGCATCGAACCGTCACCGGAGAATCGGTGAGATCAAATCTCGATTCACCTTCCTTTTGAGCGTCAAAAGACTAGACCGGCAACCTCAAGACTTATTCGGATCAGATATCGAAAGATTTTCATCATTAGAGTGTATAATCAACGTAAAAGAAAAGGAATCGAGGCAATAAAGGAGCGGTATCACCAAAATCGATTCGGAAAGGAAAGATTGAGCCTCCACGATTCCTCATCAAGAACGGGTTGCAAAATCAGTAGAATCGAAGCAATAATCGCTCGATTGAAAACCCGAGAAAGGTAGTAAAGGAGACTCGGTAGCAGATTTCACGGGATAACATTGATTCATCATTCAAAGCTAGAGATTTGAGAGGTTTCAGTGTAAACGGCGGAGAGGAGAAGAAAGGATTAGGTTTTTTGTAATTTTGGTGAGTGAAAAAATGGGGGTCGGGTTATTAGGTAAGAGGGTTTGTGTGCAATCTGGGCTCGGGTATGTTGACAAAAAAAGAGTTGGGCCAGGCTTAAAAGGTCGAATCTGGACCGATTAATTCATCGCTTTTTCTTATTAAAAGATCCAGAGATTATACAACTAATTTAAATAATTAATAAATCATATTAATGACATATTAATTAAATAAATTTTTAATTAATCCTGCAAAGGTATAAACAAAATATTTCCATATATGGCCATTAGTGACAAATAATTATAGTACATATATAGGATATAATTAAATATAAACATGTAGAAATACTAATAAAATATTTATACAAAAGCTTTAAACAAAGAGAATGTTACTTTTGAAAATTAATCAACTCTACACAAGTGTACCACAAAATACTTAACATTCTCCCCCTTTGATTTATTTTCAAAATAACACTTTTAAAGCTTTTAAGGGATTGTTTCAAAAAAAAAAAAAAAAAAACCATAGAGACTATAACTCCCCCTAAATATAAGCTCCCTTAATTAGAGCTTTCTAACTTTAATAATAAAAAATAGTTCAACTTTTAAAAGCTTTATAACACTACTTTCTCCCCTTAGTTTGAAAATTAATCAAATAAGGTTTTAAAAGCGGGTTGAAAGTCATGAACCACAAAATACTACTTAAAGTAAAAGTGTATAAGATACTTCCTTTTTGGTATCAAGGTGTATGATACCGATTGATTTTCAATCATTTATTTAAGGCACTATCATGCCAAGATATGTCATTTTAGCACATAAATTTTGAAACCTGCAAAACCGATTTATATAGGTACCCTTTATACTTTGGGTCCTTCAGGGTTATAATCAGATTTCAAAGAATCTTTCCGAACCCATATTTTTCGTACCCTTGGTTTATGTTCAGTCTTCTTAGTCCAAGTGGACTGAGTTGACTGATCACAGTGACGTGGGATTGGATAGTATGTGTTCTGATGCATTCTCAGAATCTGATCTTGCCAAAACAGCAAATTGACTAAGTAAGGATCAACTTGGGGTTGTCTAAATGTGTAGTCGGGTGCTTGATGTATGCGGGGGTCATTATATGCAGATGTGTAGAACCTAGGAGCAGCATATTTTGTATGATGATATTGGTTCTGATGAGCATGGCTCTTTGAACCTCTACGATCATACATATATGCGTGATTTCGTGAAGAACGCTGTGAAGTGTGTGAGTGTGTTGATGAAGCGTTCTTTGGTGATGTGGGTGCTTTAGGTGGTGTAGCACGCTCTAAGGCAATTGGCCTAGGCGTCAAGTTTTCCGGAGTTGAGACGGGATGAGTTGGTTTGGGTTGGTTCCCCGAACCACTTACTTCCTTCCCTTTTCCTTTTAGTGTTGAGAGTTGTCCTTGGAGTAGAGAATTCTCCTCTTCAAGTCCTGAAACGACTTGCTTAAGTTTGACAACCTCTTGCTTTAAGGAATTAATCTCAATTTCGGTGTCTTGATGCTTAAGCTTTAAGTGACTTAGAGTGTTGATTAGTGACACGGTTTCATCGTTATGCTGTTTCTTAAGTTCACTAATCGTTTCGTTTTTAAGTTTTAGAGTTGTCCTAAGTTGTTCTATTTGATCATGCAACTCTTCTATTGAAGATAAAGATACCTCACTCTCATTATCAAATGTGGGTTGAGAGCGACCCATGAGGCAGAAAGTAGCTCGCTCGGAAGCATCTGATTTGTTATCATTGTCCGACTCGGAACCGCCGGACCACACGAGCCACCATAGCTTTCTTCTTTTTAGACTTTTCTTGATCTCATTCTTGGATTGATGATGTGATTTTGACTTGTGATGAGATTTGGATTTTGAGCTCGAGCTATGCTTTGACTTATTCTTTTTGGCGTTGGGACAAGCATTTGAAATGTGTCCGTATCCCTTGCACTCGTAGCATTGTGCGGTTGTTGTCCAATCCTTTTCTTTATTGCCACGGTGCTTTCCACTATGCTTTTGGCGCCTTAGAATTTTGCTTTTGGAATTTGTAAAATTTCTTGAAGTTTCGGGCCGCCATAGCAACTTCTTCATCACTTTCACTCTCAGATGACTCAGATTCCGATTCCGATTCAGATTGGTGAGCTCTAAGAGCGGTGCTATAGTGAGGGTTTCTATCACGCTTACGAGCTTCAAGGTGCATCTCGTGAGCGATCAAGATTCCGATAAGTTCGTCTTTCGTGAGAACGTCGGCATCCTTACCCTCCTCAATAGCATACGCTTTGGAATCCCATTCAGGAGGAAGACTCCTAAGAATCTTGAGGATTTGGTCCTCATTCGAGACTGGCTTACCATACGACTCTAGTGCATTAATTATGTCGTTAAACCTAGTGTCCATTTGTTTAACGGTTTCGTTTGATTCCATTCTAAACATTTCAAAAGCTCTTAAAAGACCGTTAATTTTGGAGCGTTTGACTCGGGAAGTTCCCTCATGTCTTTGAGTGAGAGTCTCCCAAATTTCTTTGGCAGACTTACATGAGTTAACCGCACGAGCCTCTCCGGGACTAAGGGAGTTGACAAGGATGGCCATGGCCTTCGAATTTAATGACAACTTTTTAAAGTCATCATCAACGAGTTCATGGTCAAGCTTGGCAACTTGGATGGTAGTCCCACCTCGATGACGGACTTCATAGGAATCAATGGACCATTTTGAATGATTCTCCACAATCAGTAGTCCATTGACTCAATGTGAAGTCAAGATTGAGTTCTTCCATTCCATATACCGGACCCGTCAAAGTAAGGTGGTCTTGCCAAGGACAAGCCCTCCCGTGGGGTCATGGTAGATGCCATGGAAGATAATGCAAGAAAAAAACTTTTTTATTTTAAATATGAGCTAAGGCTAAATGAATGCGATTATAATGCAATATTGTGTGCAAAATATAATATAGTGATACAATGCAAAGTCTATGATATGTATGATTTTTTTTTTTTTTTTTATGGAATCTCAAGAAACAATTATTTAAAGGATGTAAAGTAAACGATGTGGTGTGTGAGATTTCTAAATCAATTTTGACCTCAATTAAAGTTATAACGCAAGGGGTAATAAGAGAATCAATTTGAAATACCAAACCCTTGAGTATGAAGATGACGGTCGATGATGATGTAACTTGATCAAAAATTTATTCTGCAAAACAACTTAAGACCAAGTGTAAATCGAGGAAAAAAAAAATATAATCAAATAAAGTGATATCAAGAACTTGATCACTAGGTGACCTTGCTCCGATACCAATTGTTGGATCGATAATGGCGCAAATAAACACTCTAGAGGGGGGGTGAATAGAGTGTTAACCAATTTATGAACTCTTTTTTTTGATAAATCAACACAAGTACTAAACAACTAAGGCGGAAGCTAACTTAGTCGGTTATTCGCTTGTGTTATAAAACCTTAGTGATCAAGAGTGATTAATTTATTGTGATCGGCTATATATCACTTTTAGGATCAAACCAAAACGTGTTGAGCATAAACAAAACTTAACAAAGTAATCAAAAACACGTTTTAGCACAAGATATAAATGTTATTAACTTGAATATATTATAAAGCAAATAGCACCGAGATATTTTTCAAAATGATACAAAAATAGGTGAGAAGGTCGATACACTATAAAGCTTCTATTGAGTTCAACAGCAAATACAAATACTTGATCAAGTAATTTGTTGAAACAAATAGGCTGAAAAATTAGTGTTCAACTTGATACATGCAACTTAGTACAACACAGATAAAGCACTTTAGATAATGTGCGATTAATGCACTTTATTCTCTATCCAAACCAAGGATTAATGCTGATTACAAATGGTACAAGTGCAGATTTGATACGAGCAATTTGGAGCAGGTGATACAATAAAGTGTCTTGAAGCAAAGCTCGCAAACAGGATGTATAAGTTCAACTGCAGGTTACAAAATAGCAAGGTACATGGGGCGATTCAGATTGAAATTTAGATTACACAAGGATTTAAATTACAAACTTATTTCAAGTTCAGATCAAAGCAAAAATATTACAGAGAATAAAATACTGGTGAGTTCTAAAAGCAGAATCGAACTTTCGGTCCAAGCTCAAGGGGATAATCAAAGTGCAACACAATGATTATCAAGCCTCGAACTTGTAAATGATGAATACTGAGTTCGCTTTGCTTAAACCTATTGTCTAACAATAATCACAAGGTGTTCTCTTTATCACAAAACATAGGTTATGCAGTAGACTCAAGATCAAAGAAAGCAAAGAGTCCAAAAGCAAAGATATTCAAAGATTCGAAGAAAAGAGAACAGCTGCAAATTCAAATGTAACACACACGGGTGTTCCAACTTTGATTATCAATAACAATGAAGTCATGATGATCAATATTGGAACCAAAGCAGGTTTGTGGGGAATCAAAACAAGACACTCGGACGAGAATCAAGCACGGACTTCATGCGATGCAAGAATCGAGACTTAAGGTATTGGTTCAAATCGGACTCACGAAATGACAATAGAACCCATCGGTCGGTCTTGATTTGGTGCTGCAGCACCAATCGATCGTTGTCAAGGCCGTGATCAACTTAGAGCCAATCACCAAAATCGAGTTCCAACTCTATGAACAGATTTCGTAACAAACAAGCAAGACTAGTATCAACAAGACTACTATCAAGCTAATCTAGACAATCACAAATCACACAAAACACGAGAAAATTGAAATGCAATTGAGTTAAAGTGTTACCTAGGCACAAGGAACACAAAACCTCAATTCAACAAGTTCTGTCAAAGCTATTGATCGTAACCTTACTTTTCAATAGCCAAGACCGAGAATCACAAGCAGCTAGATCAATCTATAAGATTATCAAGCTTCCAACTTCGTGTTTGCAAAAAGGACTAGAAAAGAGAAATTTTGCAAAGTGTAGTGAAATGTGGGATTGCTCAAGAAGGTTATTTCGAGTTGTTTCAATCCTAGTTAATATGATCGGCTATTTATAGCCTTGAGGTATAACTTGAACCTCAAAGGTTTGTGTGAACACAATCAAAAAGAATTCTTCAAAATCCGAGGCAATTTAATACGTTGATTTTCCAGTCATGGTTAACGAGTCCCACCTTGGTTCAAAGAGTTAAACATACTCTCTAAGGAAAGGGCCTTTAGGCAAATATGAGAGAGTGATGTCAACCAAATGAACCGAACCAATTGGTTAACCACACAACCACTTAAACTATTAAACCGTCTCGAATTCTTTTTAACTTTGTTCAAATAGCTCGGTGTAGAGAGGCAACCGGTTTGGTCATGGTTCAATTTGACACATTTAGAAACTTACCTCAATTGAACTGACCTAATCCTAAAACCAAATTGAGAACCAAATATGATGCCAAATGGTCTCGAATTTAATTTTTAGTGGCATCATTGGGTCACTACCCTCAAAAGATTGACTCGACCCTTGACTTCCGGGGTGTAAGACCCTCGGTCAATTTACCTAATCCGTACACCAAGAAGGGTCAAGCCTTATACGAGAGCAAACCGGGTAGAGATTCACCGGTTTGTGAAGACTGAGGCACGAAAAAGAGCATCACCTTTGTGAAACGGCATTACTTCAATCTCCAAGTGCATCAGGATTGAATTTGGTGTAGTATTCGGTCTATAACGGTCATGGGTCAAGCCTTCACGATTTGCACGTGTTTCATTTGACCGAGATATCCGCAATCACAAAGATAAGGAAAGGTCAAGGCGATTTCGATTCATATCGTAATTAATATCAAGGAAATCGACATTAACTAGAAAGATATCACCTTGAATTCGAGTTGATCGCAAGTCCACAAAATCAAACATTAATGGCTCGTATCGAGTCACCAAATCAAATGAAAGGTCAAACCTTTCATATCCACACCTTCAATCAAACAGAGGCACAAAATCGTGTATATCGTATCCAAATCGAATAATAAAGAGATGATATTAACATTAAATCGAAAAGATACAACCTTGATTAAATGCAGCGATTAAACTTCGATTTGTTCGTGATTATCACATGCTAAATGCACTTGGGTGAAAGTCGGCACCTTTATGCATCGAATCGTCACCGGAGAATCGGTGAGATCAAATCTCGATTCACCTTCCTTTTGAGCGTCAAAAGACTAGACCGGCAGCCTCAAGTACTTATTCAGATCGATCTGAAAGATTTTCATCATTAGAGTGTATAATCAATGTAAAAGAAAAGGAATCGAGGCAATAAAGGAGCGGTATCACCAAAATCGATTCGGAAAGGAAAGATTGAGCCTCCACGATTCCTCATCAAGAACGGGTTGCAAAATCAGAGAATCAAGCAATAATCGCTCGATTGAAAACCAGAAAGGTAGTAAAGGAGACTCGTAGTGATTTCACGGGATAACATTGATTCATCATTCAAAGCTAGAGATTTGAGAGGTTTGAGTGTAAACGGCGGAGAGGAGAAGAAAGGATTAGGTTTTTTAATTTTGGTGAGTGAAAAAATGGGGTCGGGTTATTAGGTAAGAGGGTTTGTGTGCAATCTGGGCTCGGGTATGTTGACAAAAAAAGAGTTGGGCCAGGCTTAAAAGGTCGAACTGGACCATTAATTCATCGCTTTTTCTTATTAAAAGATCCATTAGATTATACAACTAATTTAAATAATTAATAAATCATATTAATGACATATTAATTAAATAAATTTTTAATTAATCCTGCAAAGGTATAAACAAAATATTTCCATATATGGCCATTAGTGACAAATAATTATAGTACATATATAGGATATAATTAAATATAAACATGTAGAAATACTAATAAAATATTTATACAAAAGCTTTAAACAAAGAGAATGTTACTTTTGAAAATTAATCAACTCTACACAAGTGTACCACAAAATACTTAACAAATATGTACTTCAGACTCTTGTGATCTGAAAACACCTTGAAAGTTATTCCGTACAAGTAGTGTCGCCATATCTTCAATGCGAAGACCACAAATTTGCCAACTCTAAGTCGTGAGTCGGGTAGTTACCCTCGTATGGTTTTCATTTTGCCTCGATGCATACGCGATCACTCGCCTCCGTTGCATCGTAACGCAACCTGCACCATTCTTCGATGCATCAGTATAAACATCGATGTCCTCATTCCCGTCGGGTAATGCAAGCACCGGAGCTGTGGTCAACCGTTCCTTAAGTAGTTGAAACGCCCTCTCGCAATTGTCATCCCACTTAAACCGGTTCTCTTTCTGCATCAACGCAGTCATCGGCCTCGCAATCTTGGAAAAGCCTTTTACAAATCTTCGGTAATATCCAGCCAAACCCAAAAAGCTTCGAATTTCTGCAACATTCTTAGGTGTTGGCCACCTCGCCACCACCTCTATCTTGCTCGGATCAACGGATACACCGTCTTTCGAGACAACATGCCCCAAGAATGCCACTCGTTCCAACCAGAATTCACATTTAGACAGTTTCGCATACAGTTGTTTTTCTCATAAAACCTGCAGTACGAGCCTCAGGTACTCGGCATGTTCTTCCTTAGTCTTAGAGTAGACCAGGATGTCGTCGATAAAGACTACTACAAACTGGTCTAAGTAGGGTCTGAATACCCGGTTCATTAAATCCATGAAAGCTCGCTGTGCGTTGGTCAATCCGAAAGGCATGACCGTGAACTCATAACGCCCCGTGCACGGTACGAAATGCGGTCTTTGGGATATCCGCATCTGCTACCCTGAGCTGGTGATATCCTGATCGCAAATCAATCTTCGAGAAAATACCTGCCCCCCGTAGTTGATCGAACAAGTCATCGATCCTAGGTAACGGATACTTGTTCTTCACTGTGACGTTGTTCAGCTCCCGGCAATCAATACACAGCCGCATACTACCATCCTTCTTCTTCACAAACAACACCGGTGCTCCCCACGGTGACACACTCGGTCGGATATACCCCTTATCGAGCAGTTCTTCCAATTGTACCTTTAGTTCGGCTAATTCCTTAGGTGCCATACGATAGGGTGCTTTCGATATCGGTCGGTCCGGGCACCAACTCCATCGCAAACTCTACTTCCTGCGGGGTGGCATACTGGTATCTCATCCGGGAATACGTCCCCAAAATCACGGACTATGTCAATGTCCGTTAGTTTAGATCCCTTGTGCTTACATCATGCACGTGACACATAAACAACGGGACCCTCTCTTGACGAGAGATCCTAAAGTCACCACCGAAATGATCTTCACATTCGGTTTGTCCACAAATCCTTGTAAGATACTCTCACCCCTTTAGGGTCTCTCAACGCCACCTTCTTACGCTCACAAATCAATTTTGGCTTTATGCCGGTTCAACGATCCATACCCAAAATAACGCCGAAGTTCTCAAGAGGAAACTCGATCAAGTCAACCGTCAAGTTGGCTCCCAAAATCACTAATGGTACATCTATATACAACTTAGAACATGGTACTAACTCTCCCGATGGTTGCATAAACTTATCACAATCACCTCGAATGTAACTAGGCCTAAACTCAAACATGCGAACTTGCTACAAAGGAACATGATGCACCCGAATCAAAAGTACATAGGATAAAAATGAGTTAACTAAAATTACCCGTCACTACGTGGTTGCTCGCTCGCCTCCTCTCTGCGCCAAAGGCGAATAATCTCCGGTCGATTTTTTCGGCCACCGAATCGTGGCTTTGGCCGACGACGATGGTCGATTTGTTTCGCCTGTCGGCTCTGTGCGGGAGTACCGCTCTGCTGGCTGGTTACCCCTACCCATGTTCCACGTCTTTGCCCTGGAGTCCCACCCATGTTGCTTCCTCGTAATCGATGCCGACCCGGTGTGGGAGCCGTAAAGCACTCATACCGTCTATGTCCAAACTTCCCGCAATTGTGACATCGAACCTCACGCTTTGAACAATCGGTACCGGATGATTTCTCCGGCACCGCTTGCAATGATAACTTCGTGGCCGACTAAACCCCGAGAGTTACTCTCGGTGACCGCCACGCCCCTGGTAAGGTGGGAATTTTCGAAAAGGACGGTCGATTGGTGGGTTTCTGAATTGCTCCGCTTTGCTTTGCGCTCGATTGTCCTCAGAGACACTCTTCCTCTTGTTAGTAGCATATGTCGCTTTAACCTCTCTCCGAATTCTTTCAATGTTGCATGCTACTTCACACATCTCTTTTAAGCTCGTGAAGCCCCTGCTTGCCCCCATGCGATCCCGGATCGCTAAATCTAAGTGTTGCTCAAACTTCACCATCTTGGCCTCTTGATCGGCACTAGCTCGGATGCATAAAGCGCCAAGTCGACAAACTTCTCGTAATATTCTTGCACGGTCATATCCCCCCTCGCCGGAGATTATCGAACTCCACCCGCAGACTCTTTCCTCTTGGATTCGGGAAAGAATTCACGCCTCGGCTCCCGCTTAAACTCGGTCGATTCGGTGGTACCAATACCGCTTCCCTTGCTCATTTACGCCTGAGCCAACCGGTCTTTGTTAGCACCCCACCACAGCATCGCCACACTGTCGACCAAGTAAGCGGCTTGGTCGACCTTCAGTTCTTCTGGACAGCCCAGAGTGGCGAAGATCTTTTCAAACTCTCTAATCCACCGCTCGAGTCCCTTAGGATCTCCCTTACCATCGTACTGACTAGGCCGCTGCTGACTCACGGCCCTAGTCATGCCGGTGGTTGACCCCTGTGAACGATCCTCTGTCAGCTTGTTGACCGCCTGAATCAGGTCTTGATTCATCTTAACCAACTGGTCAATCAGCTGGTCCCTCTCATTTCCATTCCTAGGAGGCATAGCTAAAACTACAAAAGTAAACAATCATACATTCAATTATCGCCTATATTATGCCACAGAATATTTCACATATACTAACACTCACTGTCCAAAATG
The DNA here is from genome assembly GCA_026214975.1 of Gentiana macrophylla. Lineage (NCBI taxonomy): Eukaryota > Viridiplantae > Streptophyta > Magnoliopsida > Gentianales > Gentianaceae > Gentiana > Gentiana macrophylla. Next base: position 37,471 of record JAOBSW010000981.1, read on the forward strand.
AATTGCAACATGCAGCCACATTTCCACATACATCAGAATTCATCGTACCTTCCCTACATAGACCTCAATACCTACCGCACACATCCTCACTGTGCTTATTTTAGTGAATTTATTCTTAAGGTTCATTTTAGGTGGTGGTCCCGAGTCGAACGCTCTCGATACCACTTTGTAACACCCGGTTTCCAATCCCGTCGGCGCGGTATTGGTCACCGTGAGTGCCACTCATCGCGACACACGATCGTGGCGATAACATTCAACATCCCACAAACAGAAAGAAAATAAACATTCACCATTCATTATTTTGAAAGAAAATATTAAAGTGAGTACAAATCCGAAAGAAAATGTAATTATAGGGAACATCAAAATCTTTAGAATTTAAAATTCAAATAATGTAGACAACATGTGACTGCGACTACGTGGCTCTCAAACCCCGTGACATCCCAGCAACAAGCAAACATCCATAGAAGTACCTGCTAAGAATCTGCTCCCCATAAATGGATCATAGCAGGGTCAAACGAAAGTACAAACCGTCAACTATAAAGTTGAGTAAGAGTAAATCTAGTGTACAAAAGTAAAACCAACTCAAGAAAGGTACTACAAAATTTATGAAGGACCCAACCAATCTATAAAAGTTACGACCTGCCCAAAACAGAAACCAAACATCACAATTAGCCACCTAAAGGTCCCGAATGTGCACATCCCTCAAAAGGGTAAAGCCCTAGAGAGGAGGGTCCTAAAGGTCATCCAATGGTACCATACTAGATGGACCATCACGTGCTGGGGTGCAAGGAAACCTTCCCGGGTTCCCGGCTTCGGGTACTACCCTATCCGGCCCGACCACATCACTGTCTGCAACTCCCCAAACACGTAGGGTCATAGAAGTCGTAAGGAAACCTTCCCGGGTTTACGGCTTTGGGAGCTACCCTATCCGGCCCAACCACTACGGGTCTACGAACTCCTATGCCTAAAATCCAAAACCCAATGTTACCAATACCGTTGTCTCATCCAAACACAACTTACAAAACATGCTCATAAGGTTTATCCATAGCTAACAAAGAAGAGAGAACATTTAAACTGGACGCCCGTCTGGAATGTTGGACGCCCGCTTGAAAAAGTAGACGCCCGCCCAAGATCTCGAGGCGCGCCCAAGGAAACTGTTACATCTCGAATTGATTTTTAGCACCTAGACGTCCGTCCATTATACTTGGACGCCCGCCCACCGTAAAACTTTACATCTCGAATCAAAGTAGCCTTCGCACGCCCGCCCAGAATCCGGACGCCCGCCTGAAGTTGAGACCAAGACCGGACGCCCGCCCTCTCAAGGCGAGACGCCCGTCCACCTCAGTTTCAACTAAAACCCTAAAAGCTTCTCTACGCGATTTTCGAGCCGCTTCTCCACAACACAAAGAACAAAACAACACTTTAGGCCCGTAAAACTTTATACAAAGGTATCATATCGATTCGTAGATTTTAACTAACACAAAAACACACTACTAGGAACGTTTAACACACCAAAACCGTGGCACACAAGCATAGAAGTCTTAAATTAAACTTTTACAAAGATCAAGTTAAACTTTTGACAAAGATAGAATTATCCTTACCGGAATTGCTGCGTTTTTGAAAGCCCTTGCTAAGCTAGAAACGATCCTCAACTAAGCTCGAATCTATAAAAGAAAACAGCGATTACCGACGATTTAATTCCTAAACACCAAGGAGAGATTTTTCTCCTTCCTCCTCACAAGCAAGTCGGCGCAAGGGAGGTTTTGAGGCTGAAAATTTTTGCTTGGGGAAAACCCTTTTTATTCATTAAGTGATTAAAACTCCTTTTTAATTACTAATAAATCTCTTCATAAAAATTATTAAATCCCATAATTTCCCCATAATTTCCCGAATAATTAGATCCTTTATTAAATAATTAGTAAGTCAAAATTTGGGATATTACAGATCTATCTAGCCGCTTAGCAGCAATTTGGTTGTGTTAACAACGCCCTTATCCATGTTAAACATCTAGTTTTTCCAATCGATCGGGTCATACCGATTACCCGATCGACAAGGAGATGCCCACGATTCGGGCGGCCTTTCTTAAACACTTCTGCCTCCACCATTGACTTCCAAACTAGCCAAATCACTCTGAGAGTAGAGGACACTTCCGTTACCCTCGAGCAAGGAAAACGTTCTGCGGAAGCTCCAACCCAGGAGATCTCATTCATTGAAGCAATCTATGGAGATGAATCCAACCCTGAGGAAGTGCTCACGGAGATAGGAGCCCTGGATGTTATAATTCACGAAGAAGGAAATAACTGTCCACGGGCCGTAATCAATGTTGAGTTGTCTCAACAACCTACGCACACTGAGCCTATGAGTGAACAGAAAATCTGGGACATTCTAGGGATGAGCAGCGATGATTTGAAAGAGCTCAACCAGCCAGACTTTAACCTCGCAGAGGAGGAAGTTTTAATGGGTAGTTGGGACGAAATAGATTTCTGGAAAGAAACTACTCATTGGGAGTTGGATGATTGGGAGAAGCTTGCAGAAGAGCTTGAAGAAGAAGAACTTAAGAAGATGGTTAAGCATAAGAAAGAAAAAATGGAAGGTGACAGGAAGATTCCTCTAGATGATGTCATTCAATACCTTTCTAGGGTCACACCTCAGGAAGATGAGGTGTTTTTCAGTCAACCGGTCCAAGCTCACAAGGAAAATGGTGGTCCCTTAAAATCCAGTATTGAGCAACCCCCTACTGACTTAGAGTTGAAACCACTTCCGCAGCACCTAAAATACATCTTCCTTAAAGATGGTGATAAGTTGCCCTTGATCATCTCATCTAAACTCGAAAGTGAAGCAAGAAGCGAATTAATTAAAGTGCTTGAGAAACATATCCTCGCGCTCGGATGGCGGTGGGCGATATCGGAGGAATCGCCCAGGCGTGGGCATGCATAAGATTCGAACGGAGGAAGGAGCGAAAAAGGTCGAGACAACCTCAAAGGAGGCTGAATCCGCACATCTTTGGAGGTTGTCAAAAAGGAGATTATCAAATGGCTTGACATGGGAATTATTTATGCCATAGCTGATAGTGAGTGGGTCAGCCCTACTCAAGTTGTGCCAAAGAAGGAGGAATTACAAGTGGAAAAGAACGTAAAAAGGGAAGAAGTTGCCTTACGCCTTGTGGATCAAGCTATAGAGTTTGCATTGATTATCGCAGATTGAATGAAGTCACCGCTAAGGATCATTTCCCCCTGCCCTTCATTGACCAACTTCTAGAAAGACTGAGTGGTCATAAGTATTATTGTTTGCTCGATGGATATTCTGGTTATTTCCAGATAGCCATCGACCCTAATGACCAAGAGAAGACAACTTTTACCTGTCCATCGGGCACTTTTGCGTTCCGCAGAATGCCTTTCGGCTTATGCAATGCACCCGCGACTTTTCAACGATGCATGTTGGCCATTTTTGATGGACTAGTGGAGAAATGTATGGAAGTCTTCATGGACGACTTCTCAGTCTATGGCGACAGTTTTGATGAAATTTTAAAGAATCTAGATATGGTACTCCAACGTTGTGTTGAGAAAAATCTGGTGCTTAACTGGGAGAAATGCCATTTTCTAGTCGAAGAAGGGATTGTTTTGGGACACAAGGTTTCCAGTGATGGTATTCAGGTGGATAAGGCTAAAGTAGAAGCCATTGAGAGAATGTCGTACCCGAAGACAGTGAAGGAGGTACGAGGATTTCTAGGACATGTGGGCTTCTATCGGCGTTTCATTAAAGACTTTTCGATGATAGCAAAGCCGTTATCCAACCTGCTGAAGGAGGAAGTGGAGTTCTTGTTCGATGAGAAATGCAAGGAAGCTTTCAATTGCTTAAAGGATAAGCTAACCAGTGCCCCCATTTTAATCGCGCCCGACTGGACTAAACCTTTTGAATTAATGTGCGATGCCTCTAACTATGCAGTGGGCGCAGTTCTAGGGCAGAGAATTGACAAAAAGTTCAGGCCGATTTACTATGCTAGCCGCACTTTGAACCCAGCTCAATGCAATTACGCCACTACCGAGAAGGAATTCTTGGCAGTCGTTTTTGCTATTGACAAATTCAGAAGTTATCTTTTAGGGTCCAAAGTTATGGTCTGGACAGATCACACAGCACTACGCTACCTTATGGGCAAAGCAGACGCTAAACCAAGGTTACTCAGATGGATCCTGATACTACAGGAATTTGACCTTGAAATTAAGGACAAGAAGGGTAGTGATAATGTTGTAGCTGACCACTTATCTCGCCTAGTGAATGAGGGTGGCGAAGTCTGTCACGGATTTTATCTATGCAAAACAACAAGTAATAAATTTATAAATCCGGTATTTCCCCAAGTGTAGGGATCGTAGTATAGCGATTAATACCGGAGTCGATCTCAGGGAATCGGGGTATCTAGTTCAATTAATTCTTCTAAAATTGTCACTACTATTTATTACTAAACTAAAACGGAAAATAAACTGGACAGAGGATTGTCAGTCCAAAGCCAGGAAAGATAATTCGAACACGTATTAACTAATTCTATTCTAAAAACTAAAACGAAAATAAAATTCTAACTAAGCAACGAAGAACAAGGCACAAAGGTAATTTCAATTAATTTAACGAAGAACAAGCTATGGTCCACCTATCTCACAACTCTCAACTTCTACCCTAGATCGCTTTTAGTGAAGATTTAATAAAGGTTGTGGTTCACCTACCAAACGTATGAATTCCCTCGCCAGAGATAATCCGCCTATCAATCTCTCATCTCTCGATCTATAAGATTGATGCTATCAAAACAAGGTGTAAGATCTCTCAATCTAGCAACCTAGAAATTCAACCTATCAACTCGTTATTTTTAGGTTAAAAGTCCAAACTTTATTATGGTGATCTAGGTCAACAACGATTCTCATCAACGTTAAACATCAAATAAGCAACCATCTCTCGATATAAATTGCATAATCAATAAAAACGCATAATAAAGAAACGAACTTTAAATAAAACTCACTTAAACATCCAAAGAAGAAATTGAAACGCAGCAGAGATTTGCTTCACACGCTTGTTCTAGGCTTAGCCTTAGCTCATCGTTGGAATAGAAATAACATAATTGAAAAGAAATTAAAAAGATGTTTATTGCAGAGGAAAAATGCAGCAAAAGCTTCCCCAAAGGGGCTTGTGGCCACCTAGGGTCGAAATATGGTGATTAGGGTTTGAGAAATCGCGCCTATTTATAGGTTTTTAGGTCGGTTTCAAAGATTGGCGGCGGCTGGACGCCCGTCCGACCTTGTGGACGCTGCGTTCACTTTTCTTGGACGGAGGTGAACGCCGATCTGCTCGGGCCCAAACTCTCTGCTCAAATTCCTCCTCTCGACGCCACCCAGCCGGACGGGGTGAACGCACGTCTGGACTTGCATATCTTCAATCCAAATTCAACTTGCACCTTCTTCTTTTTTCGTTTAAACTTCAGTTGGTCATCTTTTAAGCTCCTTAAATCCCTCTCCATGACATGTAAATGTACCTTCAAAACCATAAAACATGCAAAATGTAAAACCACACATAGATAGATAAATACTCATAAAATCACACAATTTAACCCGGTTTTTTTGCACTTAAACACTTCTTAACCTCTCTTGCTCAATAAATCCAATAAACACTTACTTTTCTATGCAATTTATCAGATTATGGGGGAAATCGTTATGGAATATAACAGTATAAATCATATAAAATCACCCTTAACAACTCCCCCACACTTATCTTTTGCTCGTCCCGAGCAAAACAAAACAAGATAAAGGCTCAGAAAGAATATAGACACCTCAACACATATACCACATAGTCAATAAATTAGAAGTTCACCATCGTGTGTGTGCATAGCCATAGAAAACTTCCACTAAACCCAAACTTGAGGAACTCAAAGTAAAACTAGCTAATACCCCCTCGTGGACTAGCAATAAATGACACTCATAAGGTGCACCCTACAAACGTGACATATCCCGAAAAGAATGATCGAATGAATCTAAGCCCTTTCTGAAATACTCAGAGGATAATCCCTACATCATATATTTCAGTTTATACTGGGGATAAGATAGACGATAACTTAGTCCTACTCGTTTCATAACATATCTTAAGTTGATTGAATTCATTCACATTTTAAACACACATTAGAAGAAGCTATTGCCCTGTCATAGCAGAATAGGACATTTCGAGATAATACCCTACCTTACTCCAATCATAAGGCAGCTTTCCCTAACTGTCGTGAGCTTTTAGTCATCATAGTGGCATAGGACTTACGTGGTAAACCCTACCGCACTCAAATCATCGACTAGCTTTCGACACACCCATTGATTTATTAATTCAACTTTTTCACTTTGGACAATAGTTACGTGTACTTATCACATTCAAACTGCTAGATATTCACAGTATAACATACTCGGAACTGAATACAAACTATCATAATTCGCGAGATATAAACGTAGCACTAAGCACGTGACTTATAAGACAATCAAAAATCACTAATCCAAAACGGGGTATAACTTTATAAATTAGCTCATCATTCACTATGGCACGTGGAAAATAAATCTTGGTGAAACAACTAACTCACTAAAAATATGGTATACAGCATCAATGACTATAACAAACCGAACAAAAACGTGTATTGCCTACTCGGGACAAAACAAAAACAAAAGTGTCGAAAAATTTTGAAAAATTAAGCCCCCATTTTGCACAGAAACATCATATATATTAAGCAAATGGTAGATACATAGCGATCATTCCCCTCCCCCACACTTGAATAACAACATGTCCTCATGTTGTGAAGAATAAGAGAAACTTAGCTGATTGTAGTTCTAAAGTGGCAATTCCAGAAGTGCTACGTATCAACTCCAGAAAGGCTTGATGAAAGCAGTAAACTGTGGACCATCCACCGGAAAACTGACATCATCTGAAAGCTCACAAGTGCTATAGCAAATATCCTGCATACATGAAAAACAACACAAAACGTACCTCGGGGATAGGGGCACAAAAGATTATAGACGAGGCAATATCATAAAACAAAGCATAAGCAAAGTGCAAGAGCGATAAAAACAAACCTATGTGAAATGTAGTGCACAGATATAATGTCGGCAGGAGGAAGGTCATATGGATTTTTTCAAATTCAGCTCATGCAAGTTACCTGATCACAAAAACCGACACCAAAACGCACGACAACACAAGACAAAACAAAACAACCCTAATACAACGAAACGAAAACTATCTAATGCAACGAGAAGAGAACTATCTTCCGTATTTATTCGAAAACCAAAAACAATAAAAAAAATAATAATAATAATAATAGCAAAAACTTTTCTTAATATTGGGTTGCCTCCCAACAAGCGCCTTTCTTTAGTGTCTTTGGCTAGACACACTTGAAACTCACTGGATCAGGCCACTTAACCTTTCTTCCAAACCCACTACATCGTAAGCTCGATCAGTGGTGTGGGTTTGTAAACAAAGATCTCACACATGGGGTCAAATCTTTGATAGCTTTCCAAGCACGTTTAATTTTCCCCATTATGGACTTCTTCTTCTTCGCTTCTCTTTAACCTTCGCTCCCTTGAAAACTCTTCCATATCCCAACTACCAACCGTAACTTCCCCTCATCGAACGCGCCGTCACCTCGTAAAACAAATCGGGCGAAAACTCGTCAAACTGGTTGACTTCTGTGGGTACCACACCCGAGGATGTCGAGGAAATGAACAATCAAAGGTTTCTCTTTGGGTTGACCAATATAATGCTTGCACCTTTGACCATTCACTCGAACGGCTGGTCACCATGACCTCTTAACTCTAAAACGCCTCAGGAATAATTTGTAGAATCTCAAAGGGCCGGACCAACGTGTCCTTAACTTTCCAGGAACAGATGCAACCTGGAATTATACAATAAAACTTGCTCCCGACTTGAAATTCTCGCCGCTTGATCTTTTCATCATGAAGGAGTTTCATTCTCGTCCCATCGATCCTGGCACTCTCGTAGGCTTGGAGTCTAAACTCATCTAACTCATGCAATCATTTGCAATCGATGTTTTCCACAAGATTGGGTATCAAGTTTAAGAATTTAATGGCCCAATACGCTCTATGCTCTAATTCGATTGGCAAGTGGCATGATTTTCCATAAACCATCTCGATAGGGTGACGTACCCTATGGGGGTCTTATAGGCGATTCGATATGCCCACAAAGACATCATCCAACTTTAGACTCAGTCTTTTCTATGATCATAATGATTTCTGCAGGATCTTCTTTAAACTTTGGTTGCTTTTTTCAACCTCGACCACTAGTCATAGGATGGTATGGTGTGCCAATTTTATGCCGGACACCATATTTTTCGAGAACTTTCTAGGGGTCGGTTTGCGTAAATGCGCCCTTCATCACCGATCAAGGCACGTGGACACCCAAACCTCACGAAGATGTTTTTCTTTAGAAATTTCATGACCGTCTTATGATCATTGTGAGGAGTGGCTTGAGCCTCTACCCATTTAGACACGTAGTCTACGCAGACTAGGATGTATTTATTACCACAAGATGATGGGAATGGTCCCATAAAATCGATACCCCATACATCAAAGACTTCGCATTCTAGGATGGGTTTTAAAGGCATGTCAAAACGCCTTGTCAGAGTACCGGTTCTTTGGCATCTATCACAAGCTTTACAGAAAGCTTCTGTATCTTTGAAGATCGTGGGCCAATAGAAGCCGGATTGAAAGATCTTAGCAACGGTTTTCCAAGGACCAAAGTGACCGCCAGTGGGTCCACTGTGGCATTGCTCAATAATATCACGTTGCTCAGATTCTGGGACACATCTTCTCAGCAAACCATCTTTACCAATCTTGAAGAGGTAAGGTTCATCCCAAACGAATGTTTTCATATCCGAGAAGAATTTCTTCTTCTCCTGATAAGGCAATTCTGGATCTAGATACTGGGAATGTAAGAAGTTGACGATAGAAGCATACCAAGGATTTTTAGGAGTGCACTTGTCTAGATGCATAACATTTTGGAGAGGAAGGTAAAGGTCTAAATCTTCAGGTTCTTCCTCCTCTTCATCCTTCATTCTCTTATCCACAATCACCTCAACACTCTGTGGCTTCAACGGCTCCTCTAATGTGACTTCCGCCGGGTGATTAACATCTTCAACTATCTCTAACGTCGGATCTTTCCTAGGACAACTGTCTTCATCATCACACCCTGCAGGAGGGAAGGAAGTCTCTAACCTTTGTAACTTAAGCCGACCCACATCAGGTTCTAGCTCATCAATCGTCCCTTGTTGCCCATGGCTTCGATCTTGACCCAACGGAGAACAAGGATAGTTACTACTCCCACCATTGTATCTTTGGTGCATAGTTAGATTGAAGTGGATTCGCATAACTTGCATCGTAATTGATATTAGTATTCCATTGGTGGGGTGAATTACCTCCATCTGACCTGAGCCTCATAATGGTTTCCACCACAATACGAACATCTCACTTGAACGTTATTAAATCCATGTCCGTAAGAATTCTCATCAGTTGAGGTATACGAGCATCGGATCCAAAGACAGATGAACTTGACACTTCTACTTTTGGGGCCATGAATTGAATGCCGGATCCTAAGTTCATGGCATTGTCCTCTTCTCTATCATAAGGAAGTGTGGGAGCTAGGTCAATGCCTTGGTCTTCACCATTTGCTCGAGCCGTCTCTCAAGATTCTTGAGTGTCCTGCTTTTGCTCCTCCAATTTAGCTTCAAGATAAATCTGATTGAGAGGATCCGGATAGTTTCGAAAGTGTTGTGGAAAAGATTGGTCGGACCAACTTTGATTTTGATCGGAAAAATTGATATCTTGATCCCGATCAAGTTCGGGTTTTGATAAAATTCGATTTGGATTGAAACCACGATTTTGAAATTTGCTATGGCCAGAGAATCGATTATCAAATGTCCGATTGTTCTCGCCAATGAAAGCGTGTTGTCCACTATTAGATGTAAACGAGCAAAGATGTCCCACGTTGTCACAATTCGACATGTGATGGACCTGAAATTTCCCGATTATGGAAAGAATTGACTTGATATCCAAGCAGGGGAAGAGATCGACACCGCCAACAAAGCATGGCCAGGTCGACAACATCTTCCACGAGTAAGTAATGAGAGAGTTCTCGTGGAAAAGATTTGGGTCGGATTCATAGGATTAAGCGACATTTGAAGAGATGCCATATGTTGTTCAAAGATGGCGATCTTACTTTGCTCATCCATGTCCTCAATCCTAGATGGAAGATTGTATGAAACAAAACGAAACCTAAACTACGAAAAATTTAAAACAGAAAAGCAGGAAACACTAAAAACGTGTTGAAATCTTTGAGCCCAAAATGGAAGGGAAAGCAAAGGATTTTGACCTCAAAACGGTGTCGTCGGCGCCGGAACGAAGCCCGAATTGGGGTCCGCGCGCCAATCCGACACTCGAGCCGAAAGTTATGGCCAAAATACTAAAGAGTGCTAAAACGATCCCTTTTATCCAAAAATTTGATCGTTAAAAACGTGGGGTCAGATAATTCAACCTCAGATGTCCCCGAATTAATGTGGAAACTAGAAAAGATAGAAACAAAACCCTACCTACTTAAAAAGACATCAAACAGGAGGACAGACGGCGGGCGTTTGGAAATCCGAACGCTCGTCCGGAAGGCTGAAGAACCGGACGGGCGTCCAAATTTGATGGACGTTCGTCTGACTTGGTAAAAACGATACAGAGTTGAGAATTTTAAAACGGACGGGCGTTTGATTGTTCAGACGCCCGTCTGGGAGAAAAAAAAACAGAAACAGAGACAGAAAAACAGCAGGAAAACGGGGGACAGAAAGGACAGAAAAACAGAAACAGATAGGAAAATAAAAACGAGATAAAGTAGGAGAAACCTAATAGAATACTACTAAACCTAAACGATTAAAAACCCTAATAACCTAACTAAAGTCTACCTAAAAACAAGAAATATAAAGAAATTAAAACAAGAAAAGCGGAACAAACTTAGAAAAACTAATAAAACTAGACAATCGTATCGATTCCCCGCAACGGCGCCAAAAACTTGTCACGGATTTTATCTATGCAAAACAACAAGTAATAAATTTATAAATCCGTATTTCCCAAGTGTAGGGATCGTAGTATAGCGATTAATACCGAGTCGATCTCGGGGAATCGGGGTATCTAGTTCAATTAATTCTTCTAAAATTGTCACTACTATTTATTACTAAACTAAACGGAAAATAAACCGACATGGAGGATTGTCACCCAAAGCCAGGAAAGATAATTCGAACACGTATTAACTAATTCTATTCTAAAAACTAAAACGAAAATAAAATTCTAACTAAGCAAACGAAGAACAAGGCACAAAGGTAATTTCAATTAATTTAACGAAGAACAAGCTATGGTCCACCTATCTCACAACTCTCAACTTCTACCCTAGATCGTTTAGTGAAGATTTAATAAAGGTTTTGGTTCACCTACCAAACGAATTGAATGCTTTCAGAGATAATCCGCCTATCAATCTCTCATCTCTCGATCTATAAGATTGATGCTATCAAAACAAGGTGTAAGATCTCTCAATCTAGCAACCTAGAAATTCAACCTATCAACTCTCGTTATTTTTAGGTTAAAAGTCCAAACTTTATTATGTTGATCTAGGTCTAACAACGATTCTCATCAACGTTAAACATCAAATAAGCAACCATCTCTCGATATAAATTGCATAATCAATAAAAATGCATAATAAAGAAACGAACTTTAAATAAAACTCACGAAACATCCAAAGAAGAAATTGAAACGCTGCAGAGATTTGCTTCACACGCTTGTTCTAGGCTTAGCCTTAGCTCATCGTTGGAATAGAAATAACATAATTGAAAAGAAATTAAAAGATGTTTATTGCAGAGGAAAACGCAGCAAAAGCTGCCCCAAAGGGGCTTGTGGCGCCTAAGGTCGAAATATGGTGATTAGGGTTTGAGAAATCACGCCTATTTATAGGTTTTTAGGTCGGTTTCAGCATTGGCGGCGGCTGGACGCCCGTCCGACCTTGTGGACGCTCGTTCACTTTTCTTGGACGGAGGTGAACGCTGATCCGCTTCAGGGTCAAACTCTCTCGCTCAAATTCCTCCTCCTCGACGCCTTGACCCAATCTGCTGGACGCCGTCCCATTTTGGACGGGGTGAACGCACGTCTGGACTTGCATATCTTCAATCCAAATTCAACTTGCACCTTCTTCTTTTCGTTTAAACTTCAGTTGGTCATCTTTTAAGCTCCTTAAATCCCTCTCCATGACATGTAAATGTACCTTCAAAACCATAAAAACATGCAAAAATGTAAAACCACACATAGATAGATAAATACTCATAAAATCACACAATTTAACCCGGTTTTTTGCACTTAAACACTTCTTAACCTCTCTTGCTCAATAAATCCAATAAACACTTACTTTTCTATGCAATTTATCAGATTATGGGGGAAATCGTTACGGAATATAACAGTATAAATCATATAAAATCACCCTTAACAAAGTCCCTAAGGAGATAGGCATTGACTTCCGACTGAGCAATTGATGAAGCTAGAGACTTTGAGGCCGTGGTATGCTGATTACGTTAACTACTTAGCAAGTGGGCATTTAGAAGATATGACGTATCAGGAGAAGAAGAAATTTTTCAGCGACTTAAAGTATCTCGTATGGGAGGATCCTTATCTGTTTAAAGTCTGCGAGGATGTGTTGCTTAGAAGGTGCGTTCCGGAGCATGAACAATTGGATATCTTGGAGCAATGTCATAGTGGTCCCATTTGGTGGGCACTACGGAGCACCTAAGGCATACCACAAAAATCCTTCAAGTTTGGTTTTCTTGGCCTACTCTATTTAAAGATGTCGATGCCTTTTGCAAAGGTCGTGATAGATGCCAAAGGGTAGGGAGACTCAGTAGTAGGATGGAGATGCCTTTGAGGCCTATCTTGGAATGTGAAGTTTTCGACGTCTCGGGCATTGATTTTATGGGACCGTTCCCATCATCATGCTCTAACAAATATATTCTGGTCTGTGTGGACTATGTTTCCAAGTGGGTAGAGGACATAGCCACCCAAACCAATGATCACAAAGTTGTTAAGAAATTCTTGCAAAAGAACATCTTTACTAGATTTGGCTGTCCTAGAGCCCTTATCAGTGATGAAGGTTCGCATTTCTGTAATGCACCACTGGATAAAATTCTTGAGAAGTATGGTGTCAAGCATAAAATTGGTACACTATACCATCCCCAAACCAGTGGCCAAGTCGAGGTAAGCAACCGGAGCCTTAAGCGGATCTTGGAGAAAACGGTGAATTCAAATAGATCCAACTGAGTCTCAAGTTGGACGACGACTTTGGGCTTATCGCGCACGCGCTCAAGACCCCTATGGGTACGTCACCCTTCCAAATGGTCTATGGCAAGGCTTGCCATCTACCAGTCGAGCTGGAGCACAGAGTTTACTGGGCTATTAAATTCTTAAACTTCGATAGCCAACTCTATGGGGAGAAAAGATTATTGCAACTACATGAGCTCGATTTAATTCGCACTCGGGGACCTCACGAGAACGCCAAGCCGAGCAAGGAAAGAACGAAGGCGCCCACGATGCTAAGATTAAAGATCGGGAATTCAAAGTGGGAGACATGGCTTTGTTTGTATAACACCAGGCTCCATCTTTTTTTTGGTAAGCTTAAATCTAGATGGTCCGCCCTTTGAGATTCTTGATGTTCATCTGGTGGAGCCATTACGTTGAAAGTGGTACGGCGATCAACCTTTCAAAGTCAATGGTCACAGGATTAAAAAGTACTTTGGGCAACCCAAGGAAAAGCCTGAAGTACTATACTTTCAAAAGAGAAATGAAACGGTTGAGTCGTTTATTTGTGAAGAGATTCCATCCGACTTCTTTGGAGTGGATGATGACATTCTCACCCCTATCCTTGCAGATCCTTCTGTCAATGCTCCTGAGCCGATTAGCATACCTCAGCCGAATCTGAGAAACAAGAACAAGAAGATAAGAGTCAGTGTTGTCTGGAGAGAAAAATTTCATGATCTTATCGCGCACTTGACTTGTTGTTGTGGCGAAAACCATTTCCATCCTAGTCATTCTGATTCTAAAAGAGAAATGGTTAGCCTCAAACCCAAGTGGCCTGATCCAGGTTGACTTGGTTTACTCTGTCAAGCTAATGACATTAAAGAAGCGCTACTAGGAGGCAGCCTAGTCTTTTAAGTTACTTTTTAGTTAAGTTTTTAGGGCATTAGGAATAAAACCATGGTGATTGGTGTGTTGGTTGTCCTTGTCCTATTTGTGAATGCTTTATTTGCCCATTTCTGTGTGCATTCATGTTTACTCATATACCCCTTGTACCCCGAGATTATATGTTATGTCGAGTGTTGCAGATACGTTTGAGCAGGTTTGCAAGTTATTACTTTCAATGTTGTCTGCATTCTCGATACGAGTGCAAATGGTTTATTCATGCTCCACTGACCTCCGCCAACCTCTGACCCGACAACCACTTTGAAACCAGCTAAGTATTCTTTTCTTTTATTTGCACATTCTGAGGACATAATGTGATTTAAGTGTGGGGGGGTGTCTAAATTGGGAATGTTATCATGCTATATCTTCTGAAAACGAGTAAATGTGATTTTCTCGACAATTTTAAAAAATTTCAAAGTAAACTTGGATAATTGTAAATCTTGAGCATGTAATTGAAACAAATGGCTTGCTAGTTGTAGTTTCCTGACAATGATTTTATGTGACTTTGAGAGATAATTATAGCATGCTTTTACTGATTTGAGATAGTATTCATTTCACACGCACGAAGGCCTTTGATATTGAAGCAAAAATTTTGAACTGTATCCTTTCACTATTTTAGTGATTTATCTTAGAGAGATTTGTTCTTAATAGTAACAGTGAAGTAACACCTAAGTTCAGAACGTGTACTGTGAATATCTGAAGGTTTGAATGTGATAAGTGAAACGTAACTATTGTGCTTTTAAAATGAAGTGAATAAGTAAATTTGAAATTGGGTGTGTCGGAAGCTGGTTAATGATTGGAGTGCGGTAGGGCATTATCTCGAAATGTCTTATTCCACTATGATGACCAAAAGCTCACGACAGTCAGGAAAAGCTACCCTATGATTTGAGTAAGGTAGGGTGTTATCCCGAAACATCCTATTCTACTATGACGGGTAAGAGCTCATTCTGATGTGCGTCAAAAGGAAAAAAAGAGAAAGAAAGTGAAAAAAAATTAAAGACTTTGTTATCGTTGAACTTATACCCAGTATAAACCGAATGATATCTTGTGTAGGATTATCCTCTCAAAAGTGCGGGAAGACTTTGTGTGGAACGATTCACGCTCGCTATACCTAGGATAGTCATTAAAATTATTTGAGAGGATATTTGTTTGAGAGGATTGTGAAGATTGAAAAGGGCTTGTCACACATGCACAGAATCTATCTCTATGTTGGTATCACTTGCTATATTTGTCGTATCTTTTGTTACGTGAGTTAGGGATCTATGTGGATTACATGTACAGTGAGCCGGTTTTGATTATTTTGTTCGGGACGAACAAAAAGCTAAGTGTGGGGGAGTTGTTTAGGGTATATTTTACTATATTTTTGGGCTTAATCCCTAAACAATTTACCTTATTTTGAAGGGAAATAAATGAGAAAAGCGTGTTTTAACCGTTAAATTCCTATAATGGTTATTGAGGGGTTATAATTTAATTATGAGGAAATATTGGGTTTAAATGTTATTTTTTGTTACACATTTTATTATTATTATTATTCGATGACTTGGTGTAACAACAATTTTGCAGAAAATTAAAAGATATGCATGGGGATATTATTTATGGAGAAGATTAATCTCATTCAATCAAGTGATTTCAAAATAAAGAAGAAAATCGGAGCATTGAAGAGAGGATAAATCAGATCAGATCGAAAGAGTGAAGTAGGGAACACGGTATACGAAGCAGCGGTGTGAAAACGCGTAAAAGGGTAGGCTCGGTCGACCGAGCCATGCTATTCGGTCGACCGAGTGTCTTAATTCGGTTGACCGAGCCCCGAAGCTGCAAAATCGACGCGTTTTTCTAGATCCTTCCTTATGTCGGCGAAACTCCTATATAAGCAGCATCATTCGAGCAGAAAAGATTACACAGATAAAAATATAGACATCAGCCGCACTAAATACAAATAAAAATATGAGTTTCTTTCTTTCAATCTTGCTTGGGAGTTCGAAGATGATTGAAGGCTAAGCATCTTGCGGTGGGACAACGGAGGAAACCAATCAACAGCCACACCAACTAGAGGATATTTAGCTACATCTTTAGTGAGTTAAATTTATGGTTTTTCATCAATTGAATGTTGTGATTTATCGCTTATGTTTTATTGAATCGTGAGATCGATGGAACTATCTTTTTGATTGAATTTATATGAGAATATTGTTCAAGCTTTGATCTTTTCAATTGATGCAATTAGTTGTAATTCGAGAGATCGTTTATAATTAATTGAGTAGAGTTTTGGAGACAATCTCATGATCTTGTTTTGCATGTTGTTCAGTTTTACTTGAAAAAGAAAATGAAACCCTAGAATTTATTTAAAGAGATTTAATCGAATTCGTGATAGATCATTACTAAAAATCGTATCTTTAACTTGCCATCTAGTTGGGGTTGGGTTGGTTGATTGGTGGATTCCCGTTGCCTTACCGTTCCTTTTAATCCTTGATAAACAAAAATCACTCGTATCAATCGTTGATTGTTAAGTTTAGTTGTTTTAAAATTCTAGTTGTTTTTGCATATTTTAAGTTTCCAAGTTACTGTTCATCGTAGTTACTGTTCATTATTTCATAATTAGTATAAATCTAGTTTTAGTTAATAGTCGTGACATAATCGATAGAATAACTGCACCTTGATCCGATAAACATTCCACTCCCTTAGGACGACCCGTTAACATCCTATACTACGAACCTTATACTTGGGGTGTTTCGGTTTATAAATTTAAAACACGTTTTTACCGAACAGACGCCCGTCCACCTAAAAACGCTACAACTTGTATGTAAAATCACTCCTCAAACGCCCGTCCGCTTAAGGCAAACGCCCGTTTGAGTTTTTAAGCTTTTAGACGCCCGTCCGCTTGCAGACGCCCGCCCACTCCACTGCTTTTCCCAAAACCCCAAATCTTCAAACTCGATTTCTAATCCGTTTTAACACAAACAAAGCGACAACTTTAACACGGATAAAACGCCTAAACGCATATCTAACCGTATCATAGCATCTAGGATCATTAACCAATCAAAAGATACATATTTCTTGCACCAAAACATCTTAAATCTTGATCTAACTACTCTCCACCATAATTTGATTGTAGGAAGAGCTTCTTACTTGTTTAACAACAAACCAACAAAGAAAAGCTCAAGAAAAGCAGCTGAGCAAAATAGTCTCCTTTTTCAAGAAGAAACATGTGTGATAAATCCAAACCTTGATTAGATTCGATCACACGCTTCTTAAACGATAAACTACGAAAAAGATATGAGTTTGAACCCATCAAACTTGACAAAAGAGCAGATTTTGGGCATAAACATACCTTACAAAAACTTCAACTTTTTGGTGTTGAATCAACGCTCTCCTCACGACGATTCCGGCACACCACTCTGATCTCAAAACGATTGAGAATTGACTCAGAACCGATGAGAAATCCTTCAGCCCAAAGTTATGCTCACACACGCATAAAAAAGAATATCGCTGCCCCCTTTTTTGTGAATAAAGATCTAGGTTATGAGATTAATGTGTATAATAGATCCCTTATATAGTTAATCCCAATTAAATCCTTTTCTATTATAAAATCAGAAAATCTCTTTTATTATATACATAATTATCTTAAAATTATATATATAAATATCCAATTATTTAAACTCCAAAT
Organism: Gentiana macrophylla; assembly: GCA_026214975.1. NCBI lineage: Eukaryota > Viridiplantae > Streptophyta > Magnoliopsida > Gentianales > Gentianaceae > Gentiana > Gentiana macrophylla. Next base: position 55,402 of record JAOBSW010000981.1, read on the forward strand.
AAAAGGAATCGAACCCAATATTTCGTTTTTCGCAAAAAAGACACGTCTTCTTTCCCGAAAATCGGAATATTACATTCTTCCCCTTAAAGGAGTTTCATCCTCGAAACTTAGAACATACCTGGTAAGTCCATAAAATCTGGGAACTCACTGATCATATCATCCTCGACTTCCCACGTAGCTTCTTCCGGTGAATGATTGCTCCATTGCACCAAAATCAAGGGAATCATTCTTCTCTTAACCATCTTTTCCTTCCGGTCCAAAATCTCGATCGGTTTCTCATCATACGAAAGGTTATCTTGTAGGATCTCCGGATCAACCGTAGTCTCAACATCCGTCTTGGTCAAACACTTTTCAACATCGATACGTGAAACACGTTGTGGACTCTTGACATGGATTACGGTAGCTCAAGCTTATAAGCCAATGGTCCAATTCTTTCCGAATTTCAAAAGGTCCAACATACCTCGGACTCAGCTTTCCCTTTTGTCCAAAGCGTTTCACCCCCTTCATTGGTGAAGCTCGTAGATACACTCTTTCACCAACTTCAAACACTAAGGGCCTTCTTCTAACATCTGCCCAACTCTTCTGTCTATCTTGAGCGCTTTCTTGATTCTTCTTGACCAAATTGAACCCTTTCTTTAGCTTGCTCAACCAATTCCGGCCCGGTGATTTGTCTTTCCCGACTTCATCCCAAAGCAATGGGCGTTCTACATCTTCTTCCATACAAGGCTTCAAACGGTGGCATGCCTATACTTGCATGGTAATCGTTGTTGTAAGCAAACTCCGCTACCGGTAGGTAATCATCCCATAATCCGCCTACTTCCAAAACACAAGCTCTCAACATATCTTCAAGTGTTTGGATGGTTCTCTCAGATTGTCCGTCTGTCTGAGGATGAAAGGCCGTACTCAAATCCAACTTGGTTCCAAAAGCTACTTGTAAACTTTTCCAAAACCGACTGACGAACCTTGGATCACGATCCGAAACTATCGAGATAGGTACTCCGTGTAACTTCACTATATCATCCAAGTATAGTGTCGTCATCTTCTTTAAAGGCATATCAACCTTATATGGTAAGAAATGAGCGGATTTGGTCAATCTATCCACAATCACCCAAATCGCATCATGTCCGCCTCTTGTCTTAGGTAAACCGGTGATGAAATCCATCGTGATCTTATCCCATTTCCATTCGGGGATATCCAATGGCTTAAGCATTCCTCCTGGTCTTCTATGCTCGCGCTTCACCTTCCGACAAGTGTCACATTACGAAATGAACTTGGCTATCTCTAGTTTCATCGAGGCCACCAAAACTTTTCCTTCAAGTCTCAGACATTTTAGTAGCTCCCGGATGGATCGCAAAGAAATCCTATGTGCCTCCTCCATGACTCTCTGTCTCAAGTCAGCAATATTAGGCACACACAGACGATCCTGATACCAAAGATTTCCATTCTTATCTAACACATATCCCACTGTAGGCTTTTCTCTTGCAACTCGCTTCAAATCAACTAAAACTGGATCTTCATCTTGCTTTTCCCGAATATCATCCATCAACTCGAGACCTTGCTAACAATGGTGCCACAAGCGCCGGTCTTCAATCTGATCAAAACTTGGATTTGCAGCCCGTCTAGCCTTTACGCCACAACTTCAACACTTGAAACCACAAATCCGGTTTTTCGATCAAAGCATCCGCTACCACATTCGATTTACCCGGATGGTATCTGTATCTCCAAATCATAATCCTTCTACGAACTCTAGCCATCTCCTCTGTCTCATATTATTGATTCTCTTGGGTAAAGGAATACTTCAAACTCTTGTGATCGGTGAAGATCCGGCCTTAACTCCATACATGTAGTGCCTCCAAATCTTCAAGGAAAACACAACCATTTGCTAACTCCAAGTCGTGGGTTGGGTAATTCTTCTCATGCACCTTCAATCGCCGGGATGCATAAGCAATTACCTTCCTCCTCGCATCAACACACAACCTAAACCTTGTCCCGAAGCATCCGTGTAAACATCATAATTATCAAAGATCTCCGGGAATCGCCAAAATCGGGTCTGTATTCAACCTCTTCTTCAACGTCTGAAAAGCCTCTTCACACTCACCGTCCACTCAAACTTCACATTCTTCCGAGTGAGCCGGGTAAGTGGTGTAGCTATCCTTGAGAAGTCTTGAACAAACTTCCTATAATAGCCAGCCAAACCAAGGAAACTTCTAACCTCAAATCGTAGTCGGTCCGGACCACTTCTCAACCGCTTCAACCTTTGCCGGATCAACCTTAATGCCATCTCGGAAATGACATGACCCAAGAAACTCACTTGATTCAACCAAAAGTCACACTTGGAAAACTTAGCATACAACTGATTCTTCTTCAATGTCTCCAACACTATCCTTAAGTGTTCTTCATGTTCTTTCTCATCCTTGGAGTATACTAGGATGTCATCTATGAACACTATCACAAACTTGTCCAAGTATGGCATGAAAACACGCTGCATTAAATCCATAAATGCAGATAGAGCATTAGTGAGTCCAAAAGGCATGACTAAGAACTCATAATGTCCATACCTCGTACTGAAAGCCGTCTTTGGTATATCTGCTACCTTGATCTTCAACTGATGATATCCCGACCTAAGATCAATCTTAGAGTACACGCTCCTTCCTTGCAACTGATTAAACAAATCATCAATTCTTGGCAGAGGATATTTGTTCTTGATGGTGAGATTATTCAACGCTCTGTAGTCGATGCACATCCTCATGCTACCGTCATTCTTCTTAACAAACAACACTGGGGCTCCCAAGGTGAAGTACTAGGCTGAATTATATTCCTCTCGAGCATGTCCTTAAGCTGAGCTTTCAACTCTTTCAACCCACCGGCGCCATTCTATAAGGTGCCTTGGCAGCCTGGTGTCGCTCTCCTGGTATCAACTTGATCTCGAATTCGATCTCTCTATCCGGCATGTTCCCCGGTAACTCTTCCGGAAACACTTCAGGATATTCCTTGACTACAGGGGTCTCCCTTAACTCGGGCTTCGCTTGTTCCACATCCACTGCGTACAACAAGTAGCCTTCACAGCCTTTCTGACAATCTCTTATAGCCTTAACCGCTGAAATTATCGGATGTCGCTTCTTTTGTTAACTCCTAAAATACGTGAGTTATTGTGAAAGGCTGATTCATATAATTATTCGAACCCTAAAATTTTAGGAGCAGCTTGGCTGCGGTTCTTTACTACTTTTATCAAATTTTATGCCTTTAAATTCCTAGGTTAGATTAATTAATTCCATGTACTTTTTATTCAACAATTCGATGTGCAAAGGATGCTAGGAGGCTAAATCCTCCTTGAACGAGCGTTGTGAAGCCGTCCGTTTCAACAGTTTGATCTCTAGTTCGTGATTATTTTGTGAGTGTCTATTAAAGTTGTTACTTTTATCATGTTTTTATATGTTGATTGCATGCTATATCGAAAGATCCGTGCCTTTGTTTATTGTTTGCTTGATGAAAGTCATGTTAACCTTAGAACACCATGATAAAAGTTTAGACTTTTAATCTAATCACAACGAAAGTTATTAGATTGAATCTCTAGGTTAGAAATTGAAAGATTTCACGCCTAGGTTAGAAAGACTTAATCTTTAATCGAAAGATCGAAGATTAGAAAACGAACTTGTCTACGAAAGTAGGTGTTCATGCCTTAGATAGGTGAATCACAACTTGAGTAGAGATCACGGAATAATCCGAATCAGTATCAAACGTTGATAGGATAGGTGGAACAATTGCTTGTTCGTTCGTTAAAATTTGATTTAAATCTTGTTTCAACTTGTTTGTTCGGACCGTGGACGCTCGTCCATATATATTCCTTGTATAGGCATAGACTCTACACTGACTCGCTTATTTGTACCCTCAGGATGCACAGACTAACTCCTAATCCAAAAGTGAGTACCTTCATCACTAATGAGTGCTCTCGGACAGCCGAATCTAGTAAAGATATTCTTTTGCAAGAATTTCTTTACAACCTTGTGATCATTAGTTTGAGTAGCTATGGCCTCGACCCACTTTGAAACATAATCCACACAGACGAGGATATACTTATTACCACATGAGGATGGAAAGGGTCCCATAAAATCTATGCCCCATACATCGAAAACTTCACACTCAAGAATGGGCTTAAGTGGCATTTCCATCCGACTACTCGCCTTCTGTTCTCGGCACCTATCACAACCTTTACAAAAACCTGCGTCCTTAAAAGAGTCGGCCAAGTAGAATCCAGCTTGAAGGATCTTTGCAACCGTCTTTGGTGTTCTATAGTGACCTCCGGTAGGACCGCTTATGGCATTGTTCTAGGATATCCCACCGATCATGCTCAGGAACACACCGTCGAAGCAACCCGTCTTTCTGGACTCGAACAAATAAGGATCTTCCCATACGAGATATTTGAGATCGTAAAAGAACTTCTTCCTCTCCCGATACGTCATATCCTCTAAATGACCACTCGCTAAATAGTTGGCGTAGTCGACATACCACGGCCTAACCGTTTCAAGCTTCATCAATTGCTCGATCGGAAAATCAATGCCTATATCATTGTGATTTTCGCACCCTCATTTACTAAGCGAGATAAATGATCAGCCACAATATTCTCACTACCTTTCTTATCTTTTATCACAAGGTCAAACTCTTGTAGAATTAAAATCCATCTAAGTAACCTTGGTTTGGCATCCGCTTTATCCATAAGGTAGCGTAAAGTCGCATGATCTGTCCATACAATCACTTGAGACCCTGAAGATAGCTTCTAAACTTGTCAATGGCAAAGACGACGGCTAAGAATTCCTTCTCGATCGTAGTATAATTGCATTGAGCCGGGTTCAAGGTACGACTCGCATAATAGATGGGCCTGAACCTTTTATCAACTCTTTGACCTAAAACCGTGTTTCACGGCGTAATTAGAGGCATCACACATCAATTCGAAGGCTTGGTCCGATCGGTGCTACTAAAATAGGGCACTTCGATAAGCTTATCTTTCAAACAATTGAAAGCTTCCTTGCACTTCAGATCGAACAAGAAATCGACATCTTCTTTCAAGAGATTTGATAAAGGCTTGGCAATCGTAGAAAAGTCTCGAATAAACCACTGTAGAAGCCAACATGACCTAGAAAACCTCGTACCTCTTTCACTTTGTCTTAGGTACGTCATCCTTTCAATGGCTTCGACCTTAGCCTTATCAACTTGAATACCAGCATTGGACACCTTGTGTCCCAAAACTATTCCTTCATCAACTAGAAAATGGCATTTCTCCCAGTTAAGCACCAGATTCTTCTCAACGCAACGTTGGAGTACCATATCTAGGTTCTCTAAAATTTCATCACTATCGCCGTAGACTGAGAAGTCGTCCATGAAGACTTCCATGCATTTCTCAACAAGTCCATCAAAAATGGCCAACATACACCGTTGAAAAGTCGCGGGTGCATTGCATAGACCGAATGGCATTCTACGAAAAGCAAAAGTACCAGATGGACACGTAAACGTGGTCTTCTCTTGGTCATTGGGGTCGATGGCTATCTGGAAATAACCAGAGTATCCATCGAGAAAACAATAATACTTGTGACCACTCAGTCTTTCAATTAGTTGGTCAATGAAGGGTAAGGGAAAGTGATCTTTGCAGTGACTTCATTCAGTCTACGATAGTCGATACAGACTCTGTAGCCAGTCACGAGACGTAGGGCAACTTCCTCCCCTTTTTCATTCTTTTCAACCGTAATACCGCCCTTCTTTGGCACAACTTGAGTAGGGCTGACCCACTCGCTATCGGCGATTGCGTAGATGATTCCCATGTCAAGCCACTTTATAACCTCCTTCTTGACAACCTCTTGCATATGCGGATTCACCTTCACGAGGTTGTCTTACCTTTTTAGCTCCTTCCTCCGTTCGGATTTTATGCATGCATATGTCTGGGCTGATCCCTCGGATATCACCCACTTGCCAACCGAACGCGAGGATGTTTTTCTTAAGCACTTCTATCAGCTGTGCTTCTTGCTCTTGGTCGAGTTTCGAAGAAATGATCAAAGGCAATTTATCTCCATCCTTAAGAAAGATATACTTAAGGTGTTTTGGAAGCGGTTTAAGCTCTAAATCAGTAGGTGGTTGCTCAATACTAGACTTTAACGGGCCACCTTTCTCCTTATGAGCTTGAAGTGGTTGACAGTAGAACACCTCATCTTCCCGAGGCTTAACCCGAGAAAGTGCATGGATCAAATCATCCATCGGAATCCTCCGGTCAACACTTGCTTCCTTTTTCTTGTGATCGATCATTTTTCTTAACTCTTCATCTTTAAGCTCTTCTGCCACTCTTCCCAATCATCTACTTCCCAATGAGTAGCTTCTCTCCAAAACTCTACCTCGTCCCAACTACCCATCAGAGCTTCTTCTTCACCAGGGATGAAGTCTTCCTGACTCAGTTCTTTGAAATCATCGTTTGTTGCTGGGCATCTCCATGCTTCTAACTCAATAACAGCCCAGTGTGAGCGAGTGAAGATGACTCGTCAATGCCTACGGCTTGAAATGAATTAGAAGGTGGTCCGCGATCACCGGATCCTCAATGTCCATGACTTCAAAAACACCTATCTCTCGCCAACTCCTCTCGCTTCTTCAAAGTAGGCATCTTTTTCGTCCTCATAGATAGCTTCGACAAACGATATTTCATCAATTACGGCTCTTTCAGGATGTGTCCTCGTGTGAAGGTGACAGATGTGTCACCGATTCTAAGAGTAATCATCCTTTGCGTAAGTCGATGAGAGCGTTAGAAGTGTCTAAAAAGGTTCGGCCTAGAATTAGAGGCATCTCCTTATCGTGGATAGTCTAGAATAACCCAATCGGTAGGGAAGACTAAATGTTCAACTTGAAGGAGCACATTAGCTACACAACCGGCCGCGATCCGGCTAGATTTATCTACCATCCAAGAGAAATCGGGCGTTCCCGCATCCTTTTATCTAACCCGAGCTTTTTGCATACGTTTAATGGCATCACATTAATAGAGGCCCCTGAGTCGCATAATACATTTTCGAACAAATGGCCTTCGATCTCACAGGAGATTGAAGGTCTGCCAGGGTCACCTCGCTTAACAGCAATTTTCTGTGAAACCATCGCGCAATCCTCGCGAAACACTTCTTCAGCCATCCCCTGAAGCTTTCTCTTGCTCCCACAGAATTCTTTAAGATACTTAGTACATTTAGGCATTTCAGACAATACCTCAGCTAAGGGCATACTCACTTTAGTGTCCCTAAGTATCCTCCTCACCCCATCATACTGCTTGTCTTTGGCGAGGGCTCTCTCCTTGCTCTTCGGTGGATAAGGAAGGGCTTTATCATTCGTCGTGGCCTGATTCTTTATCGCCTCATCCTCCTTATCCTTCCATCTCACAAACTTTTCTTCCTTTTTCTTAGTCAGGGGTACCGCCCCTTGACTTTCCTTTCTTTCCTCGTCATCAGAATTATTTTCATCCTCCGAAGAATTGTCACTAAGCTCCTCATCGTTGCTTTCTTCGGCATGTGGTTTCTGATTTCCCCCTCCCGAACTCATGGCGTCGGGAGGGGCTACTGCTTCCGACATCTTCTTTGGGTCCAGCCTTCTTACCACTTCTCGAGTTACTTCGTTCAACTCCTCTTCTTGCCCATACTCCCACCGAGGTGTAATGGCGGTGCAAACATTCACATCGACTTCGGATTTCTCTCGGTATAACTCGGAAGTTTACCGTGAGGTCCGCTTGCTTGTCGGGTCCGCCATTTGACCAACTTGTCTCTCAATTGCTTTAACACTAGTAGATGAGTCTTCACCATGTCTACCGGCTCATCGAATTTGTGTTGAGGGACACATGAGGTGGTATGATTATTGTTCTCGAGTTTGATTCCACCACCTTGAGGCCTTTGGGAGTTACGGCGGCCTTTGATAGTTCGAGTTGAAAGAATTCGAATTTGAAGGGCCAGGTGGTAACTTGGCTTGATTGAAGTTTTGTCTTTGAAATCTGAATAGTTAAGTTACGGTTGAAGTTTCGGAAGGGTTGGTTTTGATTATCCATTAAGTTTACTTCTTCCGTTATCTCCGCTCCTACCGCATTCCAAGATCGAAAGGTGCGTCGAAGATTGGCCAGCTGCTTGCTTATCAATTCCATCTGAGCAACCAACAGTTGTGTATCAGGATTGCTTGCAGTACCTTCTTTCTTAACAATATTGGTCTTCTTAGGAGTCGACCACATATTGTTCTTGGCGATGGTCTCAGCCACTCTGTAGGCAGTCTCATCACCTCCCCCTAAGAAGGATCCATGAGCTGTGGAGTCAAGATAGTCTCTATTAGGTTGAGAGACACCTCATAGAAACAGATTCCAAGAACTCATGTCTGTCATATCCGTGATTTGGGCATTTCCTCAGCAAGATATTCAATCTCTCCCAAGCTTTACCAACAGTCTCATCCTCCAACTGCTCAAACGTAGCTATTTCCCGTTTCATCTCCATAATCTTGCCTGGTGAAACCCACTTGAGAGCGAAGGCTCTTTTGACATCATTCCAAGTACGGAGAGAATGATGTGCCAACGATTTAAACCACCGACTTGCTTCACCTTTCAAAGCAAAAGGAAATAGCTTCAACTTTACGATCTCGAGTCAACACCAGGATAATGGCCTCGCTTCTGATTTGTACGAATGTGGACAAGATGTCGTATGGTCTTCTGAAAGCGATACCATGGAAAGAGCTATTTTGGACCAGTGCAACTACTCCATTTTTAAGGTCGAAATTTACTCCCCCCATATCAGGTGGACGAATAGGTCTATGTCCCTCGAGAAAATCTTGATTAAGATATGGAGTGTAGGGGTCCTGGTTCAACTGATTAAGCTGGTTTTGGCGGAATTGTTGAAGTTGTTGATTTATGCCCACTTCTTCGATTCTCTTTATTCTTTGCAGAGCTTGCATTTGTTGAAGGAGTAAATTTAATCGAGCTTGGGGGTCGGATTGGGAATTGGTGGATCTTGATCCGCCATTTTGTCCAAATCAGGAGAAGCCTTCTTCTAAGGATAGATCGTTCGTGCTCGGGATCAAAGATCGAAGTCCTTCTTACTTCTTGTTTGCATAAACCAGAAGAAAGGAGAAGGAAGAAATCAACCCTTTGGGGTTGATTAGAACAGGTTTAGAAAAGATTAGATGGTTTAGAGGGAGAAAAGAGAAGAAAAGAGAAGAAAGAAAAGAAGTGATGATTGAACAGACTGAACTGGCGTCCAGTGTTAGTGGACGTTCGTTCAGAACTGAACGCTCGTTCAGTTGAATGAACGTTCGTTCAGAGGGCAGAATTGAGGTGGACGGGCGTTCAAGTTGTTGAACGCTCGTTCAAAAGGTTTTTATTATTATTATTATTATTATTATTTTTTATTATTATTTTTTATTTTTTTAATATCTTATTTTCGAATTAAGAAAAGGATCTAGAAACAGAAACAAGAAAAGAAACCTACCTACTAAAAAAATTTAAAGCGTAAAAGGCACTGGGACGGTAAAAAAAACGCGTGTTGAAATCTTCTAGGGCCAAAATGAGGGGAAAACAGTGGATTTTGACCTCGGCGCACTGAACGGCCTATGGCAGTTCTCCACGTCGTCGGCGTCGGAACGAGCTTTCGAATTGGGGTCCTGCGCCCAAACGGACACTCGAGCCGAAAGTTATGGTCAAATTACTACTGCGTGCCCTAACGACTTTTTGACACGAACAACGCCCTAAGTAGAATCCGACAACCGTTACCGACTCCCGGCAACGGCGCCACTTTTGTTGCGGAGATTTTGCATCAATAACAAAAGAAAATTTATAACCCTAACCTATATGCAAAACTAACTCCTAACCGGCCGAATACCGGGTTGTTGATGATAGAGAAGCGAGATAAGTAAGGGTCGATCCACGAGGAATTGGGATGTTGAATCTAATTTCATTAACTCTCTCAATTGTTACTCAAAGAATGAATAAACAAAAGGAACGAAAGAACAAAACATAAAAGCAGAAAAACATAAACGAACAATCAAAATAAATATAACCTAAGAAACATGGGAACAACCAAAGTACAAACCTAAGTGATTTCAATTCTAGTTAATCTCATGATTCTAATTCGGTTTGTGGTTTCACCCTTTCACGAGACACAAATCCCTAATCTCTTAGTGAACTTATCTCTCAAGCTATGAAAGCCTACTTTGTAGTGAATTCAATTATCTATCTCTCATCTTTCGAGTGTTGAGACCGATTTACCAAACAAAACTCGGGTGTAGATTCAATTAACTCGTTTTAAAGAACCTAACAACCTAGGAATCTAACTCATTAACTTGTCATCATTAATGGCTAAAAACCCTATCTTTCTATGGTGATCTAGCGTTTACACAACTTCCGTATTATAAACATCAATCGTGACCTAATCTTTCGATTCTAATTCACATGGCATACGAATCGCATAGAAAAATACAAACTAAATCAAACGTCATGAAGAAAAACTGGAATTAAATTAATCATAAGAGAACTCACATAGTCTTGGATACAATGGTTGAAACACCATGGAAACGAAAAGAAAAGCTACATAATCTACTCTAATCTAACCTCGGTTCACCCGAGCACAAGGCTCAGTGACCGGCCTTCAAACTCTCAAGATCTTGTTTGTGGTCTCTCTTTTGATGTGAAGAAAAATATGGATGCCCTTAGGGGTTGGGGCGACGGTCGTTTAAATAGAAGATTAAGTCGGTTTAGGCAAAGCGGCGCGGGCGGACGCGTTTGAATACATGGACTCCCGTCCATTTGCCTTGGACGGAGAGTCAGCGCTCGTTCGACTTTGCGTCTGGAGACTCTGAATGTAAAATCTCTTCTAGGACGCTCGTTTACTTCACCAAACGCCCGTCCACTATTGAACGCTCGTCTGCTTCAGATGGACGCTCGTCCACTGACGATCAAATCTTGATTTTTCCATCTTTATCTTGATTGATTTCTTTCCTTATCTCTTTAAATCTTCCATAAATTCAATTGATCCTTCCTCAACTCGAAATTGGCTCTTTAGGATCACCTTTTCCATCATTAATTGGGTATCTACAAATATCAAAAACATACCAAAACGTAATAATTTCCAAAATAATATAAAAACACAAATTAACACTTAAATTGATATGTTTTCATATTTAATCATTAAAAACACCATTTACTCAATATTTGACTATAAGGCCCAATATCTATGAAAATAATCCATATATGGGGGAAATTGATTCATAAAATATATATGAAAATCACTATAATTTGGCCCTAAACAACACCCCCACACTTATCTTTTTGCTCGTCCCCGAGCAAAACAAAACAAAACCAACTCGAGATAAATAAACATCTATGCAAATATGAAGCATATTTATTAACTTAGAAGTTCACCCAAGTGCGTGTGTGCATAGCCATAATAAACTTCCACTAAGTTCCACAATTTGAAAGTTATTCAAACCAAAACTAGCCCGGTTTCCCATCTAAGTTAGAAATATTCAAAAATTATAATGAGCACTTTACAAAACATACATATCCCAAAAAGAAATAGTAGAGAATATCTAAACCATTTCGATGGACTCAGAGGATAATCCCTACAACATATCCTTGATTTTATACTGGGTATAAGATTAACGATAACTAAGTCCTTACTTATTCATAATAAAATATTTCAATATTTTCACTTTTTTTCTAACGCACATCGAGAATAAGCTTTTGCCTCATAGCGAGAATATGACATTTCAAGATAATCCCTACCTTACTCCAATCATAAGGCGACTATAAAGCTGATCGTCGTGAGCTTTTGGTCATCATAGTGGAATAGGACATCGTGGTACACCCTACCGCACTCCAAATCATAAACCGACTTCCGACACACACAATTACAATTATGTTTACTTAGAGATTTCTGGTGGCGGTGGTAAAGATTATTTTCTAGTAGCACTGAGACTAATGAGCATAACACCTCAAGTAAACAATTTATTACTATTGCAAAGACTTAATCACGTTTCACTTATCACATTCAAACTTACAGATATTCACAGTATGTCATACTTTAATCCTAGAATACAAACTACTAAACTTCTCAAGAATTGTACATAAGCAAAGAAACATGCTTTAATCATCAAAAATCTCCAACTAAAATGGGGTAGGCTTTCAACATTTAGCTCATCATTTACTATGGCATGTGAAAAAGAGTGTCGGGTGAAACAACTAAAATTACTAAATATACAGATTATAGCAAAAATGATATAAACTCAAGCAAAGATATGCCTTTGTCTACTCGGGATAAAACAAAAATTTTAAAATTAAGCACTTTTCATAGAAATACTATAGATTAAGCAAATGTATAAATACATAAACCCTCCCCCACACTTAGATTACAACATGTCCTCAAGTTGTACAGAAATAAAAGAAAAGAGAACTTAGTGATTGTAGTTACAAAAGCAAGCAAGCCTGGAATGGGTGCACTCACCCAAGGAATGCTTGACGAATCCGAGAGATCGTGGACCATCCACCGGAAAACTGATATCGTCTGAAACGCACAATTGCTAACGAAAACATCCTGCACACTTGACAAACATGAAATACCTCGGGGCTAGGGGAGTAAAACATATAAAGCACAGGAAAAGAAAGGTCGAAGAAATTTTTCAACTTAGGCTCATTTAAAGATGGAAAACATATACATGAAATATTACAAAATAGTAGGCTAGGTGCAACTATATGAAAATGCAATACGATGCAAACTACATGAAAAATCCTAAAAAAAAACGAGGTAGTATTACGGAAACCGACAGTTAACTACTCTCAAGAAAAATAAAAGAAAAAATAGAAAAACAATGCAACTATATGAAATCCAACTAAATGAAATGCATTTATATGACATGCAAAAAGAAAATAAAATAAAAGAAAGAAAACTAGCCCACTATATGCAACACGACATGTATAAAATAAACGTCTACCAAATAATGACAGGTTACGATAAACGACAGTGATGTTCATTACATGCAGTGTAGACGCGCCTTAAGACTCGTCAAAAGTGATAGCATTATGGAAACCCAACAGTTAGCTATACTAAACAGATATAACTCATAAGATGCAATGGTAGCATTACGAAAACCGACAGTTACTACCCATATGAGTTATAAAAACAAAGGAAGCACGTAAGTCTTAAAAGCTAACAAGATTCATCATAACGATATGTAGCATACGGAAACCGACATTAGCCACTAATTAACAATCAGACCAGTTATAGCATACGAGAACCGACAGTAACTATAACTTGCATAGATGAATCATATATAAAGAATTGATCAATTATCTAACATGGATTCATAGATGGAAAGGTAAAAACATATAAGTTCAGGACATCTATGTAAACATCAATTAGCCACAGAAGCTCGAATGAAAAATCCACATCAAATAAAAGCATTGAAAATAAAATCAAGAAATTTAGAGGAACTGGATGAACCCGGACTAACGTTCACTTAGCGTTCGTGGGCGACGGGCGTTCCACCTGCCAGCGCGCCGTGCGCCTTGAAAACCGACCGGACGGGCGTTCGTAAAGTATACGCGCCAAATGGTCCTCTAAATCGAACGAGATTGAAAATATTTGAGCGGACGAAGCGCCCAATACTTCCCAACGCTTCGTTCACTGCGCAGATGAAGAAGCGGGCGGGCGTCCAGCAGAATGAGCGCTCGTCCATACAACAAGAATGCCGCAGGCGGCGGGAAAAAACAAAGCAAAACCCTAAATACTTATGAACACAACACGGCAAGAACGAGATCACAAAGACAAAGAAATCTTATCAAATTAAGCACAGGGGTTAGACTAGGTAACACATAAACATATAAACTTCACGTAAAACAAGTTGAGTAAAAAACTTTTGCACATTCTTAACCTAACGGTCATCGAAACACGGCAAAATAAAAACTCTCAACTTGGTATACGCTACTTTTATTAAAAACAAAAATAAAACGTAACAAAATCGAGAACTAACAAAACTAGATTCAACATGACACCTATTCCCCGGCAACGGCGCCACTTTTGTTGCGGAGATTTTGCATCAATAACAAAAGAAAATTTATAACCCTAACCTATATGCAAAACTAACTCCTAACCGGCCGAATACCGGGTTGTTGATAGTAGAGCGAGATAAGTAAGGGGTCGATCCCTGAGGAATTGGGATGTTGAATCTAATTTCATTAACTCTCTCAATTGTTACTCAAAGAATGAATAAACAAAAGGAACGAAAGAACAAAACATAAAAACAGAAAAACATAAACGAACAATCAAAATAAATCTAACCTAAGAAACATGGGAACAACCAAAGTACAAACCTAAGTGATTTCAATTCTAGTTAATCTCATGATTCTAATTTCGGTTTGTGGTTTCACCCTTTCACGAGACACAAATCCCTAATCTCTTAGTGAACTTATCTCTCAAGCTATGAAAGCCTACTTTCGTAGTGAATTCAATTATCTATCTCTCATCTTTCGAGTGTTGAGACTGATTTACCAAACAAAACTCGGGTGTAGATTCAATTAACTCACGTTTTTAAAGAACCTAACAACCTAGGAATCTAACTCATTAACTTGTCATCATTAATGGCTAAAAACCCTATCTTTCTATGGTGATCTAGCGTTTACGCAACTTCCGTATTATAAACATCAATCGTGACCTAATCTTTCGATTCTAATTCACATGGCATACAAATCGCATAGAAAAATACAAACTAAATCAAACGTCATGAAGAAAAACTGGAATTTAATTAACCATAAGAGAACTCACATAGTCTTGGATACAATGGTTGAAACACCATGGAAACGAAAAGAAAAGCTACATAATCTACTCTAATCTAACCTCGGTTCACCCGAGCACAAGGCTCGGGTGACCGGCCTTCAAACTCTCAAGATGCGGTTTGTGCTCTCTTTTTGATGTGAAAGAAAATATGGAGGCCCTTAGGGTTGGGGCGACGGTCGTTTAAATAGAAGATTAAGTCGGTTTAGGCAAAGCGGCGGACGCTCGTTTGAATACATGGACGCCCGTCCATTTGCCTTGGACGGAGAGTCAACGCTCGTTCGACTTGCGTCTGGAGACTCGAATGTAAAACCTCTTCTAGGACGCTCGTTTATTTCATCAAACGCCCGTCCACTATTGAGCGCTTCGTCTCGCCAGATGGGACGCTCGTCCCATGACGATCAAATCTTGATTTTTCCATCTTTATCTTGATTGATTTCTTTCCTTATCTCTTTAAATCTTCCATAAATTCAATTGATCCTTCCTCAACTCGAAATTGGCTCTTTAGGATCACCTTTTCCATCATTAATTGGGTATCTACAAATATCAAAACATACCAAAACGTAATAATTTCCAAAATAATATAAAAACACAAATTAACACTTAAATTGATATGTTTTCATATTTAATCATTAAAAACACCATTTACTCAATATTTGACTATAAGGCCCAATATCTATGAAAATAATCCATATATGGGGAAATTGATTCATAAAATATATATGAAAATCACTATAATTTGGCCCTAAACAACACCCCCACACTTATCTTTTGCTCGTCCCGAGCAAAACAAAACAAAACCAACTCGAGATAAATAAACATCTATGCAAATATGAAGCATATTTATTAACTTAGAAGTTCACCCAAGTGCGTGTGTGCATAGCCATAATAAACTTCCACTAAGTTCCACAATTTGAAAGTTATTCAAACCAAAACTAGCCCGGTTTCCCATCTAAGTTAGAAATATTCAAAAATTATAACATGAGGCACTTTACAAAACATACATATCCCAAAAGAAATAGTAGAGAATATCTAAAACATTTCGAATGGACTCAGAGGATAATCCCTACAACATATCCTTGATTTATACTGGGTATAAGATTAACGATAACTAAGTCCTTACTTATTCATAATAATATATTTCAATATTTTCACTTTTTCACACTTTTCCAACACACATCGAGAATAAGCTTTTGCCCTCATATGAGAATAGGACATTTCAAGATAATCCCCTACCTCACTCCAATCATAAGGCGACTATAAACTGATGTCGTGAGCTTTGGTCATCATAGTGGAATAGGACATACGTGGTACACCTACCTCACCCAAATCATAAACCGACTTCCGACTCACACAATTACAATTATGTTTACTTAGAGATTTCTGGTGGCGGTGGAAAAGATTATTTTCTAGTAGCTGAGACACCTTGAGCATAACACCTCAAGTAAACAATTTATTACTATTGCAAAGACTTAATCACGTTTCACTTATCACATTCAAACTTACAGATATTCACGGTATGTCATACTTTAATCCTAGAATACAAACTACTAAACTTTTCAAGAATTGTACATAAGCAAAGAAACATGCTATAATCATCAAAAATCTCCAACTAAAATGGGGTAGGCTTTCAACATTTAGCTCATCATTTACTATGGCATGTGAAAAGAGTGTCGGGTGAAACAACTAAAATTACTAAATATCTGAGAATATAGCAAAAATGATATAAACTCAAGCAAAGATATGCCTTTGTCTACTCGGGATATAACAAAAATTTTAAAATTAAGCACTTTTCATAGAAATATAAAAGTATGGAAAATGAATGTAGATAACACATAAGCCATTCCCCTCCCCCACACTTAAATTACAACATGTCCTCATGTTGTGCAGAATTAAAGAAAAGATAAAAGAACTTAGCTGATTGGATGCTGGCAATTCTGGAGGAACCAACAAGAACCAGGATTGCTTGCATAGCTCAGTAGAATGTGGAGCATCACAGGACAACTGAATACATCTTTAAAGTGCACAATAGCTATAGAAAGTATCCTGCAGACTTGATTAGTGCAAAAAGAGTCTTCGGGGAAAAGATTAGACTTATACAAATAAAGCACATAAGGAAAAGAATTTATAGAGATATTCAAATTATGCTCACATAAAGATGGACACATATACATGAAAATATCACAAACTCGTAGGCTAGGTGCAACTATATGAAAACAAAGTACAATGCAAACTACATGAAAAAAAAAATCCTAAGAAAATAAAAGAGTGATGGTATATGGAAAGCCAACAGTAACCATACTCGAAAAAAAACGAGGTAGTATTACGGAAACCGACAGTTAACTACACTCAAGAAAAATAAAAGAAAGAAATAAATGATGTGGTGTTACGGGAACCGACAGTGACCACACTTAAGAAAAATAAAAGGAAAAATAGAAAAACAATGCAACTATATGAAATGCAACTAAATGATATGCATTTAAATGATATGCAAAAAGAAAATAAAATAAAAGAAAGAAAACTAGCCCACTCATTTGCAACATGACATATATAAAATAAACGTCTACCAAATAATGACAGGTTACGATAAACGACAGTGCTGTCCATTACATGCAGTGTAGACGCGCTTTAAGACTCGTCAAAGGTGATAGCATTATGGAAAACCAACAGTTAGCTATACTAAACAGATATAACTCATATGGCCTAAGATGGTAGCATTACGGAAAACCGACAGTAGCTACCCATACGAGTTACAAAAACAAAGGAAGCACGTAAGTCTTAAAAGCTAACAAGATTCATCACAGCGGTATGTAGCATACGGAAACCGACATTAGCTACTAATTAACAAGACCAGTTATAGCATACGAGAACCGACAGTAACTATAACTTGCATAGATGAATCATATATAAAGAATTGATCAATTATCTAACATGGATTCATAGATGGAAAGGTAAAAACATATAAGTTCAGGACATCTATGTAAACATCAATTAGCCACATAAGCTCTCGAATGGAAAATCCACATCAAATAAAAGCATTGAAAATAAAATCAAGAAATTTAGAACTGGATGAACCCGGACGAACGTTCACTTAGCGTTGAATCGACGGGCGTTCCACCTTGCAGGCGCTAAATTTGAAAATCGACCGGACGGGCATTCGAGAAAGTATAGACGCCGTCTGGTCCTCTAAATCGAAGCAGATTGAAAATATTTGAGCGGACGGCGCCCAATACTTCCCAACCTTCGTTCACTGCAGATGAAGAAGCTGGGACGGGCGTCAGCGGCAGAATGAGCGCTCATCCATACAACAAGAATGCACAGAGAGGGAAAAACACAGCAAAACCCTAAATACTTATGAACACAACACGGCAATACGAGATCACAAGACAAAGCGGCCTTATCAAATTAAGCACGGGGTTAGACTAGGTAACACATAAACATATAAACTTCACGTAAAACAAGTTGAGTAAAAACTTTTGCACATTCTTAACCTAACGGTCATCGAAACACGGCAAAATAAAAACTCTCAACTTGGTATACGCTACTTTTATTAAAAACAAAAATAAAAGCGTAACAAAATCGAGAACTAACAAAACTAGATTCAACATGACACCTATTCCCGGCAGCGGCGCCACACTTTGTTGCGGAGATTTTGCATCAATAACAAAAGAAAATTTATAACCCTAACCTATATGCAAAACTAACTCTAACCGGCCGAATACCGGGTTGTTGATAGTAGAGCGAGATAAGTAAGGGGTCGATCCACAGGAATTGGGATGTTGAATCTAATTTCATTAACTCTCTCAATTGTTACTCAAAGAATGAATAAACAAAAGGAACGAAAGAACAAAACATAAAAGCAGAAAAACATAAACGAACAATCAAAATAAATCTAACCTAAGAAACATGGGAACAACCAAAGTACAAACCTAAGTGATTTCAATTCTAGTTAATCTCATGATTCTAATTAGGTTTGTGGTTTCACCCTTTCACGAGACACAAATCCCTAATCTCTTAGTGAACTTATCTCTCAAGCTATGAAAGCCTACTTTGTAGTGAATTCAATTATCTATCTCTCATCTTTCGAGTGTTGAGACCGATTTACCAAACAAAACTCGGGTGTAGATTCAATTAACTCTCGTTTTAAAGAACCTAACAACCTAGGAATCTAACTCATTAACTTGTCATCATTAATGGCTAAAACCCTATCTTTCTATGGTGATCTAGCGTTTACGCAACTTCCGTATTATAAACATCAATCGTGACCTAATCTTTCGATTCTAATTCACATGGCATACAAATCGCATAGAAAAATACAAACTAAATCAAACGTCATGAAGAAAAACTGGAATTAAATTAATCATAAGAGAACTCACATAGTCTTGGATACAATGGTTGAAACACCATGGAAACGAAAAGAAAAGCTACATAATCTACTCTAATCTAACCTCGGTTCACCCGAGCACAAGGCTCGGGTGACCGGCATTCAAACTCTCAAGAGATTGGTGTGCTCTCTTTTTGATGTGAAGAAAAATATGGATGCCCTTAGGGTTGGGGCGACGGCCATTTAAATAGAAGATTAAGTCGGTTTAGGCAAAGCGCGGCGGGACGCTCGTTTGAATACATGGGCGCCCGTCCATTTGCCTTGGACGGAGAGTCAACGCTCGTTCGACTTGCGTCTGGAGACTCGAATGTAAAACCTCTTCTAGGACGCTCGTTTACTTCATCAAACGCCCGTCCACTATTGAACGCTAAATGCGCTTCGGATGGACCTTTCGTCCACTTGACGATCAAATCTTGATTTTTCCATCTTTATCTTGATTGATTTCTTTCCTTATCTCTTTAAATCTTCCATAAATTCAATTGATCCTTCCTCAACTCGAAATTGGCTCTTTAGGATCACCTTTTCCATCATTAATTGGGTATCTACAAATATCAAAACATACCAAAACGTAATAATTTCCAAAATAATATAAAAACACAAATTAACACTTAAATTGATATGTTTTCATATTTAATCATTAAAAACACCATTTACTCAATATTTGACTATAAGGCCCAATATCTATGAAAATAATCCATATATGGGAAATTGATTCATAAAATATATATGAAAATCACTATAATTTGGCCCTAAACAACACCCCACACTTATCTTTTTGCTCGTCCCCCCGAGCAAAACAAAACAAAACCAACTCGAGATAAATAAACATCTATGCAAATATGAAGCATATTTATTAACTTAGAAGTTCACCCAAGTGAGTGTGTGCATAGCCATAATAAACTTCCACTAAGTTCCACAATTTGAAAGTTATTCAAACCAAAACTAGCCCGGTTTCCCATCTAAGTCAGAAATATTCAAAAATTATAACAGGCACTTTACAAAACATACATATCCCAAAAAGAAATAGTAGAGAATATCTAAAACATTTCGATGGACTCGGAGGATAATCCCACAACATATCCTTCAGATTTATACTGGGTATAAGATTAACGATAACTAAGTCCTTACTTATTCATAATAATATATTTCAATATTTTCACTTTTTTTCACACTTTTCTAACACACATCGAATAAGCTTTTGCCTCATAGCGAGAATAGGACATTTCAAGATAATCCCTACCTTACTCCAATCATAAGGCGACTATAAACCGATCGTCGTGAGCTTTGGTCATCATAGTGGAATAGGACATACGTGGTACACCTACCTCACCCAAATCATAAACCGACTTCCGACACACACAATTACAATTATGTTTACTTAGAGATTTACATTTGGCAAAGTGGAAAAGATTATTTTCTAGTAGCACTGAGACTCATTGAGCATAACACCTCAAGTAAACAATTTATTACTATTGCAAAGACTTAATCACGTTTCACTTATCACATTCAAACTTACAGATATTCATAGTATGTCATACTTTAATCCTAGAATACAAACTACTAAACTTTTCAAGAATTGTACATAAGCAAAGAAACATGCTATAATCAACAAAAATCTCCAACTAAAATGGGGTAGGCTTTCAACATTTAGCTCATCATTTACTATGGCATGTGAAAAGAGTGTCGGGTGAAACAACTAAAATTACTAAATATACTGAGAATATAGCAAAATGATATAAACTCAAGCAAAGATATGCCTTTGTCTACTCGGGATATAACAAAAATTGAAAATTAAGCACTTTTCATAGAAATATAAAAGTATGGAAAATGAATGTAGATAACACATAAGCCATTCCCCTCCCCCACACTTAAATTACAACATGTCCTCATGTTGTGCAGAATTTAAGAAAAGATAAAAGAACTTAGCTGATTGGATGCTGGCAATTCTGGAGGAACCAACAAGAACCAGGATTGCTTGCATAGCTCGATGAGCGTGGAGCATCACAGGACAACTGAATACATCTTTAAAGTGCACAATAGCTATAGAAAGTATCCTGCAGACTTGATTAGTGCAAAAAGATTCTTCGGTTAAAAAGAAAAGATAACATATATAAAGCACATGAAGAAAAGGATCATAGAGATTTTTCAACTTAAGCTCAACTAAAGATTGAATACTATACATGAAATACTACAAAGTCGTAGGCTAGGTGCAACTATATGAAAATATACTACAATGCAATCTACATGATATGCAATCCTAAAAATAAAATAAATAAAAAAATAAATTCTGACAGGCTCAGGCTGAGCAAGTTGACCCCTGACAACTCTACAGTGACTACGGCCTATGCAGAAACTAAATTTCGAGCAGAGACTGTATTTTTTGAGATTTCTATGCCTATCGTGCGCAAGAACAAGAAGAAGAGAGTCAGTGTAGTTTGGAGAGAAAAGTTTAATGAACTTATTGCGCACTTGACTTGTTGTTGTGGTGAAAATCATACGCCCTAGTAATTCTAATTCCGATCATCGAGGTGGCGGCGATTAAACCAAAGTGGCCCGATCCGGGTTGATTCTTGAACTTTGTGTCAAGCTATTGACATTAAAAGAGCGCTCCTAGGAGGCAACCTAGTTTTCTTTGTTCGTTTTCTTTTCTTAGGTTGCTTTATTGTTTAGAAATAATACTTTAGTTGATTTTGTGTTGATGGTTATTCCTCTTACGTTCATTGTGAGTGTTTTGTGTTATGTGTTGCTCATATACCCCGTGTACCCCGAGATTATATGGTATGTCGAGTGTGTGGTGATACTTTTTGAGTGAGTTCACAAGCTTTTATGTCCGTGTTGTCTATTCGAGTTGTTGCGGTATATTCATGCTCCGGCCGACCTCCGCCAACTTTCATCCGACAACCTTTGTTGAAACAAACTAAGTTTTCTTTTTCCTTTTATTCTGCACATTCTGAGGACATAATGTGATTTAAGTGTGGGGGGGTAAATTGGGTATGTTTTTATGCTATATCCTTTGAAATATGAGTGAATGTTAAATTTCTGCGAAATTTAAAATTTTTTGTGAGTCTCGAGCATATAATTGGAACTAGATGCTTGCTAGTTGTAGTTTTCTAACGATGATAGTATGTGACTTAGTGAGATAATTATAGCATGTTTTACTTTTATGGAGATAGTATTCATTCTTCACGTTCACGAGAGCCTTTGATTTTGAAGCAAGATTTTTGAATTATATCCTTTCATTATTTTTAATGATTTATCTTAGGAAGGTCAGTATAGTTACACCTAAGTTAGACCGTGTACTGTGAATATCATAAAGTTTGAATGTGATAAGTGAGATGTAACTTATGACTTTGAAAAGTGAATGAACAAAGTGAGTGAGCAATTATTAATAAATACGTTTGTCGGAAGCTGGTTAATGATTTGAGTGCGGTAGGGTATACCTCGTATGTCCTATACCACTATGATGACCAAAAGCTCACGACAGTTAGAAGAAGCTACCTTATGATTTGAGTAAGGTAGGGTGTTATCACGAAATGTCCTATTCTACTATGATGGGTAAGAGCTCATTCTGATATGCGTCAAATTTGAAAATTTTGGAAATGATGAGTAAAAATAAAGTAAAGTCTTTGTTATCATGGATCTTATACCAGTAGAACCGCATGATATCGTTGTAGGATTATCCTACCGAGTGCGTGGGAAGGCTTTGAGTGGAGCTATTCATCGTCTGTACTAGGATAGTCATTGGAATCTTTGAGAGGATATTTCTTTGAAAGGCTTGTTAGATTGAGAATGGCTTGTCACACTTACACCGAATCTATCTCTGTGTTGGTATCATTTGCTATAGTTGTTGTATCTTTTGTTACGTGAGTTAGAGATCTATGTGGATTATTTATAAAGTTGAGCTACAGTTTTGATTGTTTTGTCCGAGGACGTACAAAAAGCTAAGTGTGGGGGGTGTTGTTAAGGCCATATTTATATGATTATTAAAGGTTTATTTCATTATTATTTTCCCACATTTGCATAATTTACATGAGAATTAAGGGTTTAAGTGTAATTATTTAATAAAGATGATTTTAAGAGGGTTGTATGCAAAATTGATGATTTTAAGTGTTGATTTAATGGAATTATTATTATTTGGATTTTATTACGTTTTTGCGTTGTTTATTTATCATGTAGGAGTTAATTTTCGTGCATATAGTGAGGATAAATGAAGCTCAAGTCGAATTACAAGAGATAGAGTTGGAATTGGCTTGAAGAAATTGGATAAAGATGAAGAGATCCGATCCTCAGCAGTTCAAACGGGCGTCATCGATCTTGAACGAAGCGCCCGAAGTGAATCGGCGTCCATGCGGCGTCGTAATCGTATTTTACATTCGAGAGAGTTCAGACGGAGTATGAACGAGCATTTACTCAGCGTCCAGGCATTCTGGACGGGCGTCCGGATATTCAGACGAGCGTCCGTTGCCGACTTAGTCATAGCCGACATCAAATTCCTATAAATAAAGCGGCAGCCCCAACCCTAATTCATACCACATAATTGAGATCGCAATTTTACACCAAAAGCTGCGGCCACAAGCCTTTTTTACGAGAGATGAATTTTCCAATCCAACAATCATCTTCAACATGATTGTTGGCTAAAAAGCCTGCGTTGAGTCGACGGAGGAAGCCCATCATCAACACAAACCAACTAGAGAGTTCGATACTGGATGTTTAGTGAGTTTAAGATCTAGTTTTTCATCACTTTTTAACGCTGTTTTACATTGCCATGTTTTGTTGAATTATCAATTCTATGAAACGATCTATTTATCTATCTTCATGCTTGAATAAATTTACGAAAGTCTGTTTATTTGAGTTCTCTTCCGTTTAAGTGATGCATCTAATCATGTTATAAGAGATTAGGCATGTTTAGTTGAGTAAGAGTTTGGAAACAATCTCGTGATTTCGTGTTGATTGCATGTTTAGTTTGTTTGAAAAGATAAACGAAACCCTAGAATTTGATTAAAGATATTTGATTGAATTCGTGGTGAATCACTACTAAAAACTACATCTTAGATCACCATCTAGTTGGGGGTTGTTGGTTGATGGGTGGATTCGTTGCCTTGCTGTGTTTTCCTTTAATTGTTTTAATCAAACCGTTTAGATTAAGTTTAGTTTAAGTTCTAGTTATATAAACCCTAGTTTCTCGCCGCTTTCTCGCACTTTTTTTTTCTTTCGCCAGAAGTCGACGCTGTCGTCGCAATAGCGACTTTCGTCCATTAGATTTAGTTTCCAGACGCTCGTTCATCAAAGTGAACGTTCGTCCGTCTTTCTGTTTTATTATTTTCTGCTTGTTTTTTATTTCCTGTTTTGGTTTTAATTCTTAGGTTTAGGTTTTAGTTAGTTTCAGCTTTAGTTTAGATAGATAATTGTGACATAATTGATATAGATTTATATTTGAATCCGATAAACATTCCACTCCCTTAGGACGACCCGTTAACATCCTATACTACGATCCTTATACTTGGGGTGTTTCGGTTATAAATTGTAAAGCTGTCCGCTTAAGGCAAACGCCCGTTTGAGTTTCTAAGCTTTCAGACGCCCGTCCACCTGCGTTTTTCCCAAAACCCCAAATCTTCAAACTCGATTTCTAATCTGTTTCTAACACAAACAGCAGCAACTTTAACACATACAAAACGCCTAAACGCATATCTAACCGTATCATAGCATCTAGGATCATTAACCAATCAAAAAGATACATCTTTCTTGCACCAAAACATCTTAAATCTTGATGTAACTACTCTCCACCATAATTAGATTGTAGGAAGAGCTTCTCACTTGTTTAACAGCAAAACCAACAGCAAATGCTCAAGAAAGCAATGAAAAAAGCATCTCATTTTCAAGAAGAAACTTGTGTGATAAATCCAAACCTTGATTAGATTCGATCACACGCTTCTTAAACGATAAACTACGAAAAAGATATGAGTTTGAACCTATCAAACTTGACAAAAGAGCAGATTTTTGGGCATAAACATACCTTACAAAAACTTCAACTTTTTGGTGTTGAATCAACGCCTCACTCACGACGATTCCGCACACCACTGATCCAAAACGATTGAGAATTGACTCAGAACCGATGAGAAATCCTTCAAACCCAAAGTTATGCTCACACACGCATAAAAAGAATATATGCGGCTGCCCCTTTTTGTGAATAAAGATCTAGGTTATGAGATTAATGTGTATAATAGATCCCTTATATATTTAATCCCAATTAAATCCTTTTCTATTATAAAATCAGAAAATCTATTTTATTATATACATAATTATCTTAAAATTTATATATATAAATATCCAATTATTTAAACTCCAAATAAAAGGAACCGAACCCAATATTCGTTTTCGCAAAAAGACACGTCTGCCTTTTGCCGAAAATCGGAATATTACATTTAAGATAACTGACTTTTTTTAGAGAAAAAAAAAATATAATGTTAATTAGAATAGAAGGATGGCACCATTGAGCCAGTGGCCGAGTTCCACAAAATTGAATATTTTTCTATGTTTTAGAAGAACATGTTGATTCGAGATTATTCGTTTTTAAAGTGTTTCTAGAGTGTTTAACGAATTAAATCGGGTTTTAAGGATTTTATCGATTTTGATGACGAAAGGAAGGAAGTTTATTTACTTATGAATCCTAAATATTATGTCCATAGAAATGTTCTATTTTATGAATACTTGGAGTTGTTTCGTAAAAAACCACGTAGGATGGTTTAATTCTCGGCATCGTCATATATATATATATATATATATATATATATATATATATATATATATATATTCTGGTATTTTTAACATGGAGGTCAGAAAATTCTCATTTTTTTCCTCTTTCAAACATAGATTTATATATTCAATTTTATTTATCTGACAT
Organism: Gentiana macrophylla; assembly: GCA_026214975.1. Classification (NCBI taxonomy): domain Eukaryota; kingdom Viridiplantae; phylum Streptophyta; class Magnoliopsida; order Gentianales; family Gentianaceae; genus Gentiana; species Gentiana macrophylla. The sequence goes on from JAOBSW010000981.1 coordinate 81,494, forward strand.
GGATGAAAGCATATAAATTATTAAACAATACATTTAAATATGGTCAATTACACATATTAATGTGTGTGTATTAAAAAAAAGAGGTTTCTGTTGACACCTGGTTTTTACTATGGCGCCTTTTATTTTATTATTTTTCATTTACTTACCTACACCACCTAATCACTGCTAGCACCACAAAAATAATATAACTTTCAAATAATATACACTTTAGTCCTTTAATTTTTTATAATTAACAAAAACACTAACTACCAATCATTAATATGCGTGTTTTAGGCCACTGTATCAGTTATTTTAAAACGGTTGGCATAATAAATAGTCAATGAAGCAATGACCCGGTAGTCATTGCCGAGGCCTCGGAACCTGGTGGTTCACGGTTCGATTCTCGACAATGGTAAAAAAGTGTGTGTTTGTTTTATCATTTTATATAAAAAAAAATAACTTGGAAAATCTGGGTTCAAGTTTAATGGACGCAATAAAACATAGGTGCCTTTAATGGCACCATACAGTTTTTACCTTATTCACCAAAGCAGTATAAAAAGTACATGATTACTCAAGGTACCACATATTAAATGTTTAAATGGCCAATTTACCGATTACACCACACTTATAAAAAAAATTCTAATTTACTACTTTAGATTCTTTTTACTACTTTCAATTTTTTTTATATTACAATAACATCCTTTCAACCATAAAATATAACATATTTTCACCTCACCTTTCAACCCCATCTTCTCCACCTTCAACCACCATAATCACCATTTCCGGAAACCGGAGCTCGCAACTCAGCTAGCAACAAAGGCTCTTTGTCACTTTTGTTTTAAGTTATGTATTTCATATTGCTACTTGTAATTGGTGCTTAGAAGAAAAAGAAATGGAGATGGAGTGTTTTGAGGGGAAAAAAAAGAAGAAGAAGAAGAAATCAACACAAACGAATACACTTTCCTGTTGTTGCTGAAGCCCCTTGAGACATTCCTCTTCATGGTTCCGTTTTTTTTTACATAAATAAACAAATGATATTTTTGTTTGTCGGTAAAATAATTGTTGTCTGTGATTTTGCTACTTCAAAATTTAGGAGCTTGGTTTGAAGGAATTTGTGGGTTTGGGTTAATGGTAGGTGAAAAGAATTGGGTTAGATATGAAAGATGGAGGAGAATTTTTGGGTTCGATTTGGGAGGTGGAGGAGGGCGGCAAGAAAGGGGCGGCAGGGCTGGTGTGTAGGGGGAGGGGGAGGGGGGAGGGGGGAGGTGGGGAGGGGGACCGGTGGGTTTTGGCGGCTGAAAATAAATTAGGAAGAAAATAAGGTTGGTGGGGAAGATTTTGAGAGGTGTGGTGTGATGAAGTGATATCATTGTTATTATACTGTGGTGGATTGAGTATGTATAAAATCTAGTGTGGTGTCATTAGTAGATTAACATATAAAGGTGCGGTATCCCTTAATTTGGATGCCCCAGTAAAAATTGTGTGGTGTCTTTAAAGACACCCATAAAATATACTGTTTGTTATAGTAAAAAAATAAAAAATAAAAATTAAACAAACGTAGAACGTAGATTGATTTGGAACACATTGAAAAGAAAAAGGCGGAAAAAATAATAAAAATAAAGGTTGTAAATGAGCTTGACAGTTGCCGGAACAGAAATAAAAAATAAATATAAGTGAAATAAATGAACGACAAAAAAAAGAAAAAGAAAGAGAGAGAGTAAATAAAGTTGAGAGGACAAAGAGGAAAATATGACACAAATGTTATTTAGATGGGCCCGCTCCGCAGATGGGGCACCCAGGGAAGAATTACCCCTAGGAAAGAACGGTGCATTAATCAGGAATGAAAGATTTAGGTTGTCCTTTATCTAAACAATTTATTCAATTCTTCGTTTTTACTGCTGTGATTGTTATTGAGATTTACTGCTGTTCCCAATCGGCAAATTCATGCTACAAAGAGGCCTCCTTTCTGTTTATGTTTATTTACTTCAGTAATTTTCTAATTGTTTAGCTTTCCTGATTAAAGTTAGATTGATATGTAAAAGCTTTGTGGTTTTTCTTGACTGAACTTGGAACAAGCTACCTACGTATCCAAATATACATATTTGGAATCAAGTCCAACCGTAGTTCAGGCGGTTATGTATCGGAGTGGAGTTAGTGGGTAGTTATGAATTCTACCCATGTCTCACGTTTATGCGCAACGGTTTTCTTTGTACAAGTGTACATCTCTAATCTGTTCCATCCCGACCAGAGACCTGTTATGGCCGTCATGACTAGGGATCTGCCATGGTCATGGACTTACTCCCGGGGTCTGATCTTTCCCTGACCAAGGACTTGATTTGGTCATCTGATTCATGTATTGTTGCTTAAAATTCCGGGTCGGATGTGGTTCTGGATGCATGACACGTGGACGAATCCGGGTCACTCTCAATCAAAGCCCCCCAGATCTTAATCGATATGGCTCTATCTTAAAATCGGATTAAGATCTGAAGCTCACCAACCTTCCACGTGTATCGTATAGGTGGCGTAATCAATGTTGCCTCGGTTATTTCAAACGCCACCATAATGACTTGCTGTAATCTTTTCAGACGACGCGTAGTCGGAACGTCCCATCCTTTGACGAAAGGCTATTAAACCCATTAACTCCTGCACACAGTCGTCATTATAGCTAAAGATATCAGATTTGCCCGATTTGCGCATTGAATCATCAAGTAAGTTCTTTCTCTTCTTGTGCGATTTCCCTTATTTCTTATGAATCCAGACCAACTTGATACCTCAAACCTTGGTGAGAATCCCCTTCTTTCTATTCTGCCTCCTCATTTAATCGCTTCTTTTATTCCATTAATTCTTGAATCATCTTCAACTGTGTATAACATTTCTGGGTTGTCTGCACCCATAAGAGCTTTAAGAAGAACCCATGAGACAAGAAAAATGATGGCTTGTCATGCAATTGATTCCAAATTTAGTGATTCTAATATCACCAAAATCTGTGATAAGTATGGGATAAATAAGGATATTTATTCCCCCACTCAACCTGAACCTGGAAAAAGTGCAGCTACTCCTCCTTCTGGATACTGTACGGTTTATAAGGAGCAATTTGATTGCGGCCTTAGATTTCCTCTCCCTCCTGCTTATTTGGAGATACTCCGATATTACAATCTAGGGATCGGTCAGATAGTCCCTAATAGTATAAGAGCTATCACTGGTTTCTTGATTTGGTGTAGGTGTTTTGTCACCCATTTCACGTTGTTGCTGTTTAGGACTTTTTATCAATGTAAACAGGTTAAAAATAGTCCTGGCTGGTTTTGATTTTGTAGAAGGACCGATAACCTGAGTAGCATACCTTTGATTAAGAAAACTGATCAATCCTTTCTAGATTGGAAGAAACACTTCTTCTATATTAGGCCTCAGACCTCCAGGGATCTAGGTAAATGGAACACTTCTACTAAGAATAGCGATGTGTTGGAAAGCAAGCTGGATAAGAAGTTGCTTAAAGACATTAGGGGGTCTAGCATGTATCTGGGTCTGAAGAATTATAGCTTCAATTTAATCATGCTGCCCACTTGGAGACCGCTGGTCCGGAGCCTTATATTGAGCTGTCAGAGGAGAGATACAATATAAGTAGGATTCCTTATTTTGAATTTTTATATACCTTCTCTGATGCATGCTTTAATTTAACTATTTGTTGATATTTGCAGTGGCAAGTTTCACCGATATCGTTCAGATAGCTGATGACGCCTCACCTCCTAGGGATCAGGATGCGTCTGAACCCATTGTCAATCCGGATGTACCTGATCCTACAGCCAATCTTGCTGACACTCATCCACCTGAGCCCTCAGTTGAAATGGATCCTGATGATGATGATTCTGAGAATACGATTGATAACCAGATGGTTCAAAGACTCTTCTCGTACGTGGAGAATATCTTTGAGATTAGTTTGTCCTTCAAAACGTATCAGATCTCACAGTCAAATTGATGAAGGAACTGGGGCTTCTGAGCAGGCCAATGAAGAAATATATGACTGGAAAGAATGGTCCAATCAAGATTTGTCAAAATTTGTAAGCATCTTCTCCCAGACGTGCTAATTTGTCTTTCCTATGCAAATATACTGACTTTATTCCCTATAATCTTTTTTAGGGTGCCAACCTAGGTAGGGAGATCCTTTCTAGACTAAAGAATTCAGGAAAGGTTGAGGAAAATTTATCCAAGTCTCTGTCTGAGTGGAAAACAAAATATGAAGACTTGCTAAATACCTCTGCAGCTGAGAAGATTGTAAGGTGTAGTGCCCGAAAGACAATTGTATAATTGTTTTAGGACAGAATTAATAATTCATCTTATTATATGCATGTATGCTTATAATTAAGACACTAACCAAAACCCTAAGTACCTCGTTTATGTAATCACATAACTCGGTGTATGGCTATACACAAGAGGATTGAGTTAGTGAGATGTACTTAAAATTAACTTAGTCCGTAGCGTTTATTAACTGAGTATGGGTCTCATGATTAATTTGCTATTAATGCGCCGAGAACACTTTAGGTGTGACATCTTATCCGGAATGTCGGTAATAGGGTACCTAGTGGGGCATTTATATATGATGATAATCATATAGAAATTTTGACCGATTTGATTTGAGTTCTCGATATAATTCCGTAATCGAGAAGTTTTATCGAATCACAAGATGATCATATATGGATTAATCTTAAATCTGAGGTGATCATGCACAACGCTTAGACTAGGGTAGTGTTTGATGTGTTAGTAAGGATCACTTGAAGTATGTGGTCCAACACTCTCGTTGGCTCTATTCGGGATGAGTGAGTTGTTAGTAATACCATCCCATGTGAAACGATTTATGGATCTAGATCTATAAACTACACGTAATAAAATAACTAGATCTATATCTACAAAGGGGTTGTAGATCATACCTCTTGGATCTCAAAATCCAAGTTGAAGAACCGCAATAGGATGAAGCGAAGGAAAGCGTGAAGAGCACCACGATCTTCCGTGACGTGTGATCCAAGCAACTCCATTTGGAAGGAATTCTCGACTCGAACCCTCCCGATATGCTACCCGGAAAAACTCCAAGATTTTCCCTTGTCTCCCCTTGGCCGAAATTTTCCTTCTCCTCTCTAAGAGGTAGAAGTCGAAAATTGTAGTGTTATCTTTGGCTTGGGAGAACTCTCTTTATATAGGAGAGTAAAACTTAGCCTCCAAGGATTTTATAATTAATACAAAATCAATTATGATAATCCTATTAGATAAAAGATAATCCCAAAATATTCTAGAACAAATCTAGAATAATCTTTATCTTTATTTCTTTCCATAAATATTTATCCAATAAATATTTTATGCACATGTCTTATTAATCACAAGAAAACTAATTTCTTGTTTCTTAAAAATATGCCATGGCCGAAATTCATCATCATTGACCTAGTCAATGTTATTTTCGGCTAACACACTAATTTTGCCAAGATTATGAAAAATGTCTTTTTCACATATTTAATTATTTAGCCCAACTAATTTAATAGTCCACTAAACAATTAATTCACATATCGTTTTAATAAAGTCCAATAAGAACTAAATTAATATTATTAGGATTCGACGTCCGAGAATAGCTATGCTATATTAGGAGGCACGTCGGGGACCATGGACTAATAATCGTGGCTCCGATAAATCAAATAAATAATTATAGAATAATTATATTCGATAAATCAATCACAGGAATATGCCACCATAATCCCGTGACTGCACTCCTCCGATTATGAGATTATATTTATCTCCTCACGAGAATAATAATAAGCGTCCATTGATATAATCATTACATATGGATTAATCCTCCATAGACTATTCATTCTAAATCGGGAAGTTACCGTTAACCCTTTTAGAACCTCTTATCCTTATTTACCATTAACCCCTAGTGATCAATTAATTCATACAACTCACCGGTGATCAATCGATTGTGATATGAACTCGCGCGATCGATCAGTTTCTAGGATTAACAAATAAGGGAACTGTCTATCTACTTCCATAAATGGAAGGAATGGATTCCGTATCTGTGATAACACGGACTACTCACTCAATCCAAAGACAATGCCAAGATGGGGTAATTCGGACCACAGACTCGGTGTAATCCTTAACCGTCAAGTCAAACTTCATAATCGATTCAAGCGGTTGGATCGTGATCACCTCGGGATTAAGATATATCCATAAATATGATCATCCATTGATTCGATAAGACTTTCGATTACGGAATTATATCGTGAACTCTAATCAAATCGGTCCAAATTTATATGATATATCTATCATATATAAATGCCCCATTAGGTTCTCTTAACCGAAAGTCGGATAAGACAATCACACCAATAGTGTTCAGGCGCATTAATAGCACGTTAAAGGAGAGACCCGATACTCTCGATTAACTTCACTACGGGCTAATTGTATTTTAAGTACATCTTCACTAACTCAATCCTCCCGTGTATATACCATACAATCGAGTTAAGTGATTACATAAACGATATACTTAGGGTTTTTCAGAAGTGTAAATACTATTGTCACATCGGTGATTATGAGAATAATAAATATGAGTAATAATGTCAATTCATTTATTAAATAAAACAATTACAAAAATTGTCTTTCGGGCATCACACCTAACATGAGTAGTCCGTGCTATCACGAGATATGGAATCCATTCCTTCCTCGGGAAGTAGACAGAGACAGCCTTCCTTATTTGTTGACCCTAGAAAGCGATCGATCGGCCGAGTTCATATTATATTGAATATGAACTAATTGATCACTAGGGGTCAATGGTAAATAAGGATAATATGTTTCGAGAAGGGTTTACGGAAATATCCCGAATCGAAATGAAGCGATCATGGAGGGTTTATCCGTATGTAATGATTATATCGGTGGACGCTTTCGACTCATAAATTGAGTGTAAGTTATCTATATTCGATAGAGTTCGATTTCGGGTTTATGGTGGTCTAATCCCGGAATTAATAGGTTGGATATAATTATTTGCATCGATGAATAATTTTATTCGATTTATTGTAAAGCTACTTGAATATGGGTCCATTGGTAGTGCGACGACGCGCTCCTAATATAAGATATAGGTTTCTCGTCGTTGCACCTCAATTATAATTAAATAGTGGATTGGGCTATTTAATTGATATGTGGATTAATTGTTTAGTTGGACTAAATAATTAAATACACGGAAAAGACATTTTTACGTTGATTCTTACTACCAAAATTAAGCGTGTTGACCTTTTTTTGACTCAATTGGTCAAATATCAAAAGATGCGTGACCTTATTTGATTAAGGTTGGTGGCGCATTTTTTTGTTATATTATTTAATTATTAGGAAATTAGTTTCTTTGGATAATTATTTAATATGTGATTTATCTTTTATTTGTTAAATGATAATTCATGAATTATTAGATAATAATATGATTTATCCTAATTTGTTTGGGATAATTATTTTATTTATCTTTTATTTGGAAAAAGGATTAATGTAATAATTATCTCTTAATTATTTAATCCTTGGAGGTTAAGTTTTTTACTCTCCTATATAAAGAGTAGTTCTTCCAAGCCTTTTAAAACACACTATTCACGTCACTATTCACAAGAGAAATTGGCTGAAAATTTGGCCTCTATTCTTAGGGTTGAGTTGGAATAATCTTGGGATTATTCCGGTAGCATATCAAGGAGGTCCGGCGGCGGGAAACACCATCCACCTGGTGTTCCTTGGGAGACACACGTTGGAAGGCTGTGGCTTCTCAATCACGTGTTCTTGGAGACCTTTTGTTCTTGGAGTTAAGCACCATAAAAAGGTAGCCTCCTAAACCCCCTTGTAGGTTTAGATCTTTTATTTATGTATTTTGTTTTGTTTAGATCTAGATCTGATGCCTTCCGCTGCGTAATCAGGTCGATCTTTGATTGATCCGAGGATATTACATCTAACAAGTGGTATCAGAGCCTTTGATCTAACGATCAAAGTATATGAATTTTAGATCTTGGAGTGGAAAAGCATGTTTTAGATGTTTTATTTCGTTTTTTTTTGGTAAAATTCGAATTTAATCATGATTGTATGCTTGTGATTGTTGTGGTTGAAGAGATGGATTGGGGTTGGTATTGTTTACTCGTTAGATCTATTGTAAACTCATATAAATTCGTTTATATGAGTATAGGAAATTTTGTAATTTTAATTTCCTAGAAGTAGATCTGTTTTGTTGCTGTTCCGTTTTTTTTTTTCCCGGAGTTTGAGCCGTTGAAACGACAATCCCTCCGGTCAGAATGAAGAATAAAAGTAGAAGAACATGCCCTCAAAATGTCGTGACGATCGGAGTCGATATCGATGTCCGATCGCTGCTATAAAGTTGCTGCTGTAACAGAAAAGCACAGCAGGCATTAAAACCCTAGCTGTGAGTTCGTCGAATTTCTGGAAGATATTGGACCGTTGAAACGAAGATCCGACCGTTCAGATCGACTACCATGGAGTTATGAACAAGCCCTAAAAATTTAAGGTCGATCGGGATTTGTCTCGATGCCCGATCGTCCCCAGGAAGACACTGTTGCGCCGCAGTTATAAACAGATGCAGCAGTTAGATCGGCGGATTGCTGGAGAAAATTGGACCATTGAAACGAAGATCCAACCGTTCAGATTGAAGTAGGCGGAGTAAAGAATAGATCCATAAAGTTTCATGACGATCAAGGCTCGTTTGGATTTCCGATCTTCGATAATACGCAGAAGCAGCAGATTAGAAAATAGTAAACCCTAGTTAGGGTTTGTGTTTTTTTTTTAATAGGTTAGATACGGGGTACCAACGATCCATCTCGGTGTTTATTTTTTCCGTTATTTTTTCGTGTATGATCGAAAATTGTATGATATAACCGGAAAATTACCATGACATGCATCATATCATGATTCCACTCCAATGCATACATGTAGCTAGTTTATTTCGAATAAATTAGGCATGTATAACTCGAATAATTAGTATTAATGCTTATTAATTTAATATGTGGTAGTTAAATAATAAGTAGCTAATTATAAAACCGAGGAACCGGGTTTTTGTCAATCGTTACGATTTTAGTGATGGATTCTCGGTGAATCCCACTTGGAAAAATCGTTGAGTTTTTCGGTGATGACTTCTCGGTGAACCCACCTAAAAATAAAACGAGATTACGCGTTGGGTGACGATTTAGAAATCGGAGAATCTTAGTACATGGGTTCGGAAATGGTCTAACCATGGTTGGGCGAGTTCAACCCGGCCGGCTCAATCGACTCCCTCCACGTGTGATGTAACGTTCTGGCGATTCGACAGACTTAGCATAGCCGATAAGCCTTCGGGCTAAACGGGGCTTCTCTTGCCGGATTGGCCTGAATCGTCACATATGTTCCAACGAATAAGACGGCGTAGGCTTGCCTACATAACCGACCTATTCGGAGTACTTGATTTATTGTTTCTTATTGTCAAGACCGCAACCGTAATTAGTAAACCCACCACTTTTTCAAAATATTGAGTGGGAGCGGGGGAAGGCGATGTGACCAACCCCACGGCCTCTACTATAGATGCAAGCACGTGAGAGAAGGGTGACGCTCGAGCCGCTTTGATTCCACCCCTGCGGGTGGTGTTCACCACCTATCAAAATTCAAGGCTTGGTTTCGAAAGGATAGGATTTCGGTACTCGTTGAGTCATCGACCGACCTGCTGGCGGCATACTCGGGCGTACTTTGAGATCGATATAGTAGGTCACACTCTTTATGGATATTTTGAAATATCTAGGCTAGAAAAGGAAGGTAATCGGTGATTAAGGTCCAGGATGTCCGATTCCCGTGAGATGTTTGATTCTCGAAGATTAATCATTGAGAGAGATTGTCTCGTTTAATCATCGCCTCTTTGGTGACCTGTGGCGGCACCGAGGTGTGAGATTAAATCCTTGGAATGGTAGGATAGACTTTATAGTTTATTATTCCTAAAATATAAATCTAGTAGTGAAAATTTATTTTTGAATTTAACTTTCACGTCATTTTATTTACAACTAAACCTCTAGGTTACTAAAGCTGTTAGTAATAGGACTTCAATAAAAATGTGAAAGTAACAAGCACGTTGTAATTATCAATAAATGCGATTAACTTTTCGGAAGAAATTTTCTCTTGAGCCTTTAAAACTTAAGTGACATAATACAGGTGTGTCACGGGTGTCACTCGTGTTGAACGAGAGACGACCATACTTAGTTTACAAAAGATGACATAGGACTATCAGATAAAATTCATTTAGTGAATTTTAAAAGTGTAATTACACATCAAATTTCTAATTGAAAAATTGGAAAATCATATACATAAGGCGTTGCTAGTTAGACGGTATTTGGAACCGATAAACTAGTGGGAGCCTTAGTCTTATGATTTGTTGTTTTTTTGAATAATTAGAAATGTGTAATGGAATGCACAAGAGTTTCTCCATTCATTGGAAAAACAAGAATACACGTTACTAGTTAGACAGTATTTGGAACTGATAAACTAGTGGGAGCTTAGTTCTGGGGATTTTCTGATCTTTGAAAAATCATAAATACAAAGTGTTGCTAGTTAGACGGTATTTGGAACCGATAAACTAGTCGGAGCTTTGGTCTTATAATTTGACGATTAGAAAAACCGATAGTCCAAGCAAGTAACATCAACGCCCCACGGTTCAAGAGTAGTGTCTACTCACACGAATCGCTAGTTCAAGATCAACTGTTTCCATCTAAGGAAAGTCGAGAATGGGAAAGAATGTTTATACGTGTTAGTCATCTAAACTAAGTAGTTTTAAGGCTAAACCGGAAAATTAATTGGAAATTAGGAGATAAGGAAAGTGATTTCGGATCAACTGACCAATGCATCCTTAAATTTTCTCAAAAGCTAAGTTCTTTGGAAGAACTAGGTAGCTTTGCATTAAATGATAAATAAAATAGACAACGGGCGATTATTTGAGATAGACTAGTGGGAGTGATACAAGGAAATGAATCTTGGATTCAATTCTTGAGTATCACGTGAAAATTAATTTTCTGTTTTGGATTCGTTGGAACAGCGTATTCATTTTCAATAGGGTAATTTGTTTGTCTTATTGACGATGAATATAACATTCGAAGTAGCGAATCCAAGACTCGTACTTTTGTTTGATAAAGTCGAACCACTAAGCATTCTTTGAAAAAGTATTAGTAACGCATCTTAAAACTATATAAACGCAAATGGTTTCCGTATTTAGATAAACACTTCTTTATATACTATTAATTAGTGCATATTCCCCAACGATAAGATCTGCAGACTGGCTTAGGGTGATTCCTATCTCCCAGTCAAAGGAACCCTGTCTCAAAGGAACAATGCCTAAGTTTCCTTTCAATCGGGAAAGGGTAATAGATTCAAAGAAGTTACATAGCTTGTTCATATTGACCTTCGGGGTCGTATGAAAGGTACAAGCTAGTGGGAGTTTTTTCAAGTAGTGACATCTGGTCTGACAACTACTCGAAACTCCAATAAGTTTATCCAAAATATTTGGAGAAATCTCGATTTCACTGAGAGATAGAGTATTCCATACTCGTAAATAGGTTATCGCGTAGTCTTCGGATGATGCTCGGCCCGCCTCCCGGTGGAATGTTTTCACTAAGGGATACACCATAAATTTGCCTTAAATAGTTATTGATGGGCTACGATATATTTCTTGAACTCATTTAAGATATTGGTTGCGTAGAATAACGGTTGTATTGAAAAACCGAGAAGTCTACCTAAAAGATGCCTACGCATTTGTGGATAAGGAGTGAATTCGGTTCACCCCACTTCCGTAAATAGAGGCATTTAGCACCGAGTGCTTGAAGGTAGGACTGGAAACTTTGCGTACACGTTCAGGACGTGAAATATCTTAATGCATTGAGTAAAGGTTGGTTATGAAACTCGGAAAATCCAGAGAATGACGGTTATACTGTCTAACTCGGTCTGATAGAGTCTATAAATAACAACCTTGGATCTTGAAGTATATGTACTCAAGATGTTACTAAATCGATTTGTTCACCCACATCCAACACCGGCGATTGGTGACAACACTAATAAAAACTACTAAACTAGATCGTTATATCGATCCACCCAAAATGCAGTGGGAGTATGGTTTGTCCATTACCCATTGCAGGACCTTACGGTCTATAGGGCAGATTGATGACCTATAATCCTTTGTGGGCTGTGTAGGATCCTGATCATAGAGGTTGGTTAAAAGCCATAACCCTGTGAATGGAGTATGATACTCCAATTCTGTTGAGACTCTTGTAGAACCACCTGAGTATCTCAGGCCCGTGAGAGTGGCGGAACTACATGGAGAAGAGTCGAATGAATAGGAAAGTTTAACTTTCAATAGCAAAGCTGAGTAATTTAGGGGTGATTCCCTAAAAGGTAGAGAGTTAACCAGACCGTGATCTCTCTTATCACTCAGTCTTGCTTGATTTCGTCAGAGAGCGGGAAATGGGGTGATTCCTAAGACTTTCTTGCCGAACAACGGAATGAATTCATTCGTAATGAATGGTTTTAGCTAAGAACAAATAATGATTCGTTACAAAGCATAAAATAGGGTGATTCCCTAAGACCTTTTAAGCGAGACTAACGGTATCTTAATTTATTCAGAAAGAACCTTTGGCAGAAGCCCGCCATAGCTTATATCCTTTGGGGATTAAAGCAAACCTCAGGTCATTTCAAAGTAATATATTTTAATATGTGGACTTGACCGAGAATGTTGATAAGTGTTTTGTAGACTTGGCATCAATATTAGTAAAGTAGTATGTAGATTAGTGTTTGTGAACGGTAACACTGAAACAATTGGAAACAACATGGGTGTGTTATCTGAAGTCAGAGTCTGACATGCCATCGGGATTCATTCTAAAGGATTTGATTCGCTCAAATCCGCAAGAATCAATCATTGGCAATCCCATCCATTCACCTGGTTAAGATATTCTTGCATTTATGCAACATTCAACGATGTAGTCTACCCTACCTCTCAGGAATGGTTATCTAAACCTGAGGATGAATACGAAATGGGATGTTTAGTGAATCCTCAAGTATCTTCAGGAGAATGAGGAATAATATGCTAGTATATTCAGGTGCAAACTAGAATATAAGTGATGACACTGATTCTGACTTTAGGTCAGATGAAGGATGATCGTTAAGTCGATTTCGTCCTCGGTGTTGAATCAAAGGCATATTGATATCGTACCACCGGATTAGATGGAAAGGCGACATTTCGATCCCAAAGATTGACTCAAGCCGCCAACCTACCTGATCAGTGTACCAGGTCACATGGTATTAGGATTCTAAGTACGCGCCGGGTCACTGACCTACCCTGCGGAGGCATACTCCGGTCGTGCTTGGAAGGATGAATTACTAAGATGTGCTTGGAGGGTACATATTTGAGGGATTCGTCGCACTTGTTTTGAGCAAGTGGGAGAATGTTGTAGATATAGATAAATAATGGTGTGCTCTAAAACAATTAATCCACTTGCCTTTCGTGCAAGTGGGAGATTGTAAGGTGTAGTGCCGAAAGACAATTGTATAATTGTTTTAGGGACGTAATTAATAATTCATCTTATTATATGCATGTATGCTTATAATTAAGACACTCTTGAAAACCCTAAGTACCTCGTTTATGTAATCACATAACTCAAGTGTATGGCTATACACAAGAGGATTGAGTTAGTGAGATGTACTTAAAATTAACTTAGTCCGTAGCGTTTATTAACTGAGTATGGGTCTCATGATTAATTTGCTATTAATGCGCCTGAACACTTTAGGTGTGACACGATCTTATCGATTTATCCGTAATAGAAGTACTAGTGGGGCATTTATATATGATGATAATCATATAGAAATTTGGACCGATTTGATTTGAGTTCTCGATATAATTCCGTAATCGAGAAGTTTTATCGAATCACAAGATGATCATATATGGATTAATCTTAATCCCGAGGTGATCACATGCATTTAACGCTTAGACTAGGGTAGTGTTTGATGTGTTAGTAAGGATCACTTGAAGTATGTGGTCCAACACTTCTCGTTGGCTCTATTCGGGATGAGTGAGTAGTCCGTGTGCTATCACGAGATATGGAATCCATTCCTTCCTCGGGAAGTAGACAGACAGATTCACTTATTTGTTGACCCTAAAGCGATCGATCGGCCGAGTTCATATTATATTGAATATGAACTAATTGATCACTAGGGGTCAATGGTAAATAAGGATAATATGTTTCGAGAAGGGTTTACGGAAATATCCCGAATCGAAATGAAGCGATCTATGGAGGGTTTATCCATATGTAATGATTATATCGATTGGACGCTTTCGACTCATAAATTGAGTGTAAGTTATCTATATTCGATAGAGTTCGGTTTGGGTTTATGGTGGTGTAATCCCGAATTAATAGGTTGGATATAATTATTACATCGATGAATAATTTTATTCGATTTATTGTAAGCTCATGAATATGGGTCCATGGTCCCCGACGTGGCTCCTAATATAGCATATAGGTTTCTCGTCGTTGCACCTCAATTATAATTAAATAGTGGATTGGGCTATTTAATTGATATGTGGATTAATTGTTTAGTTGGACTAAATAATTAAATACACGGAAAAGACATTTTAAGTTAATTTCGGCCCAAAATTAGCGTGTTGACCTTTTTGACTCAATTGGTCAAATATCAAAAGATGCGTGACCTTATTTGATTAAGGTTGGTGGCGCATTTTTGTTATATTATTTAATTATTAGAAAATTAGTTTTCTTGGATAATTATTTAATATGTGATTTATCTTTTATTTGTTAAATGATAATTCATGAATTATTAGATAATAATATGATTTATCCTAATTTGTTTGGGATAATTATTTTATTTATCTTTTATTTGGAAAAAGGATTAATGTAATAATTATCTCTTAATTATTTAATCCTTGGAGGTTAAGTTTTACTCTCCTATATAAAGAGAGTTCTTCCAAGCCTTTTAAAACACACTATTCACGTCACTATTCACAAGAGAAATTGGCTGAAAATTTCGGCCTCTATTCTTAGGGTTGAGTTGGAATAATCTTGGGATTATTCCGGTAGCATATCAAGGAGGTCCGGCGAAGGGAAACACCATCCACCTGGTGTTGCTGGAGACACACGTTGGAAGGTCGTGGCTTCTCAATCACGTGTTCTTGGAGACCTTTTGTTCTTGGAGTTAAGCACCATAAAAGGTAGCCTCTAAAACCCCTTGTAGGTTTAGATCTTTTATTTATGTATTTTGTTTCGTTTAGATCTAGATCTGATGCCTTCCGCTGCGTAATCGGGTCGATCTTTGATTGATCCGAGGATATTACATCTAACAAAGATTGCCTTATCTGATCAGATACATGCAAAAAATGATGAGCTGAAGGTCATGACTGATGAGCTCCAGACCCATGTTGCTACCGCAAATGAAATCAAATCCAAAATGGAAAAAATGATATCAGACTTGGAGGTGGAGAGAGATGGTCTGAAAAATACTTTCCCTGATCAGATGGCTAAGGCTGTTGCCGTTTATAGAAACTCTGACGAGCTGGCTGGGAATATGAAGATGCTCTTTGCTCCCCTTATATGGTATGGATATTCTCTGACCATTGATGATATAAAAGCCTTGAGGTTTCGATGTTGATATCTTGCCAAGTCGACTCATTCGGGTTGGAGCGGGAAGGATGCACCTCAGACTTATGAGGCCAGGTTCAAGGAATTTCGAGATGGAGTTAACTTGGTCTCCAAATACGCTAAAAAGCCTCCTGCTGCTCAAACTGGCTCATCATCTCAAGCTCCCCCAAATTCAAATTAGCAAAATATTTAATCTATTTCTTCTCCAATTCAAATTCAAAACTTTGAAACTTTTTGAAATTTTGCTTTGCAATGTCTGTACTTCAACACTTCTACTACCATTTTGTGTGGTACCGTTTTGTAATATGTTTATAAGCCTGCTTTTATCTTTATGTAACTTTGCCTTTATGTAAGTTTACATTTGCCTTTATGGCTTTATACTCTGTACCCCCAGTATGATATGTGACTTGTTTGGAAAGCACATGTCATACTTTGGTTTTTTCTCTAAGTGTTTTCCGATCAGTTTTGGTGCCTGTTAAATTTAAAATCTGACCTGAAGTCTTAAGTTGGTCTGATTTGTCAGACTTATAAAATTATTCTCTCTTTAGGGAATTGATGACCTGATTAGTCTTAAACGAATATCCTTTTTTAAGAGTTATTGACCTGACCTGAGGTCTGATGATTTAAGACCTGACTTGAAGTTTTGAAGCAGTCTGATTCTCAGTCTGATGATTTAAGACCTGACCTGAGGTCTGTTGCATTTAAGACCTGACCTGAAGCCTTAAATTGGTCTGATTTTTCAGACTTAACAAATTTTCTCTTTCATAAGAGTTTTTGACCTGACCTGAGGTCTTGCATTTAAGACCTGACCTGAAGCCTTAAATTGGTCTGATTATTCAGACTTAACGAATTTTCTCTTTTTCTAAGAGTTTTTCAACAGAGTTGTATTACAACAAACGCAACTTCCTTCAACATAATTTAAAGAGTTCAACATTATAACATAGTGCATAATAAATTTACAGAATGACAAAACGATAAGTACTTGCCTTACACATAATTTTTTTTCAAGTTAACTGCATTCCTACTTCTGGGAATGGTCTTTCCTGTACTGTCCGCCAACTGATACGCTCCCTTTCCATGAACTTTGATGATCTGATAAAGTCCTTCCCAGTTTGGACTCAACTTCCCACTGGATTCTTGCCAACTGACTTCGTTTTTATGCAAAACCAGATCACCGACCTTGAAATAACGTTGCTTGACCCTTGAGTTATAGTACTGAGGCACTTGTTGTTTATACTTAGCCATTTGTATCATAGCAACATCTCTTCTCTCTTCTAGTTCATCTTTTGCATGCCTTAATTCATGTTCATGTACTAGAGCATCATATAGGATAGTTCTTGGAGATGGTAGTCCAATTTCGGCAGGGATCACTGCTTCACATCCATAGGCTAGGGAGAATGGGGTTTCATGTGTTGATGTATTTGGAGTAGTATTGTAGGCCCACATTATGTTTGGTAGATGTTCTACCATGGCTTCCTTCCTATTCTAATCTTTTCTTGAGACCCACCTTAATTTGCCTGTTGGTTTGTTCCACTTGACCGTTGGCTTGTGGGTGACCAACAGAAGTGAAATGCTGGGTTATACCCAATTCAGCACACCATTCCTTAACCCCTCTGTCTTCAAATTAGGTTCCGTTGTTTGAAAATATCACTTTAGGTATTCTATATCTGCATATTATATTCTTCCACAAGAATTTTTGAATCTGTTTGGCTGTGATGGTAGTTAATGCTTCAACCTCTACTCACTTAGTGAAGTAATCAACAGCTACTACCAGAAATTTGCAACTTACCGGTGCTTTAGGCAATGGACCCACCAAATCTACACCCCATTGATCAAAAGGCCAAGCCGATACAATAGGGGTCAGGTTCTCTAATGGATGATGGGACAGATTTCCATGAATCTGACATGTCCTGCATGCCAAAACCAACTCCTCTGCATCCTACTGCATTTTAGGCCAATAATAGCCAAATAATCTGCACTTTCGAGCCAATGCTCTTGCTCCCAGGTGATTTCCACAAATCCCTTGATGAATTTCTCTCAACAAATAGTTGCCATCCTCAATGGTGACACATCGTATCCAAGGAGAGATAAATGATTTTTTGTACAAAATATCATTAAAGAGTGCATACCTGTCTGATAAACGTTGGATCATATGAGCATGTCCCTTATCTTCAGGTAATTGTCCATCTTTCAGATAGGGAACAATAGGATCCATCCATGTTTCCATCTGTTTGACTGGTTGTATCTCTGATATCTCATAGCTGCGCTGGTCGAACTGTTCAATCAAAATTTTTTTGTCTGATAGGAAATTTGAGGCCAACTTGGACAATGCATCTGCTCGAGTATTTTGCGATCTTGAGACCTGCTCCACTTGAATTTCTTGAAATTGGTCAATCTTTGACGGGGCTAGGGATAAGTGTTTTTTCATGGGCTCCTCCTTCGCCTCGTATTCTCTTTTAATATGATTAACCACTAATTGAGAGTCGCTATAGACCTTAAGACGATGAACTCCCATTTCAAAGCTAAGTTCAATCCTATTATCAATGCTTCATATTCTGCTTCATTATTGGTTGCATGAAAATTAAAGTGTAATGCATAGGGAAATTCTTCATCGGTTGGACTGATAAAGAGAAGACCTGCTCCTGATCCAGTTTTGCTAGATGCTCCATCAACGAACAGATTCCACTGACCTGATTCCCTTGGGCATAAACGCTGTTCAATGGATATGGATTTCTCTTTTGCCAAAAAATCTGCTAATGCTTGGGCTTTTATTGCAGTTCTCGGCTTATACTCCAAATCGTAACCTGCCAATTCAACAACCCATTTTGTAAATCAACCAGAAGTAGCTGGATTGCTCAATATTTGCTTCAAAGGCTAATCAGTCAAAACTATTATCGGATGACTTTGAAAATAAGATCCTAATTTCCTTGAAGCATGGACCAAGGCCAGGACAAGCTTTTCTGCATCTGAATACCTAATTTCAGGCCCATGCAAAACCTTACTCATGTAATACACCGGTTTCTAAACTGTTCCTTGCTGTCTGACCAAAACAGCGCTGATAGCTTCATCACAGATGGACAGATAGAGATATAAAACTTCTCCCTCATTGGGTAGCTCCAAAATGTAATTCTTCAACTCATCAAAAGCTTTCTGACAGTCCGTGTCCAACCAGAATGAAGTTGCTTTCCTTAGAATCTTAAAAAAAGGGTAATGCTCTTTGTGCAGATCGTGAAAGGAATCTGTTCAAAGCTGCTAACCTGCCCGTCAACCTTTGAAATTCTTTGATGTTAGTAGGTGGTGGCATCATTTTTAACGCATTTAATTTATCTGGATTTGCTCTAATCCCTTCTTTTGATATCATATATCCCATAAATTTTCCAGTTCTGACACCAAAAGTACACTTTTTTGGATTTAGTTTCACCTTTGTACTTCGGAGTACCTCACAAACCTCCTTTACATCCTGTAAATAATGATCTATAGACCTGCTTTTGATCAACAAATCATCCACATACACCTTCATGGATCGCGCTATCTCGAGGTATGAAAATTTGATTGATCATTGTTCGGTAAAAACTAGTTTTAAATTTATAAACCGAAACACCCCAAGTATAAGGCTTGTAGTAAAGGGTGTTAACGGGTCGCCCTAAGGGAATCGAATGTTTATCGACAAGATGCGATTATTATATCGATTATGTCACAAATTATTATCTAAAACTAAGGTTTATATTAATTGTAAAATAGAAACGAAGAACAATGACTAAAATAGCGTAAAACGAGAAAAATTCAACACTGGACGGCCGTTCACCGCTTCACTGAGGGTGGACGGGCATCCGTGACGTCCGGAAAACGAAATATGCAGAAAACAGCGGTGAACAACTAAAGTTCTTGAAATAACTAATCGTAGCAATCACAATTGATACGAACAAATTGGTTTATCAAAGAATTAAAAGAACGGAAAGGCAACTAGAATCCACCAATCAACCAACCAACCCCAACTAGATTGTGAGCTAAATGTATGATTTTTAGTAATGATCAAATCACGAATTCGATTAAATCTCTTTAATCAATTTCTAGGGTTTCATTTTCTTTCTCAAGCAAAACTAAACTAGCATGCATAACACGATCATGAGATTGTCTCCAATACTCTACTCAATTAATCATAAACAATCTCTTGAATCACAATTAATTGCATCAATTGAAAGAATCACAACTTGAATAATATTCTCATATAAATTCAATTAGAACGGTAGTTTCATCAATCTCTCGATTTAATAAAACATAAACAATTACTACAAAATTCAATTGATGAAAAACAGTAAATTTAACTCACTAAAGATATAGCTTAAAATGTTCTAGTTGGTGTGGTTGTTGGTTGGTTTCCTCCGTTGTCCCACCGCAAGATGCTTGACCAACAATCATATTGGTGATCATGATTGTTGAGATGGACGAATTCACCTCTGTGTTTGCTCCTTGTGGAGTATGCGGCTGCTGTGTGTATTTGGTGTATAAAAATCTGATCATCAAATAGGGTTGGGGCGCAGCTGTTTAAATAGGAAAAGTAAGTCGGCTAGGTCAAAAACGGGACTAAACGCACGTCTGCTTCGATGGACGCCCGTCCAGGTGCGTTGAACTTTCGAGTCGGGCCGAGTCTTGAGCAGACGCCCGTTCTCTGTTAAATTGGACGCTCGTCCAACAATGTTGGCAAGACTCTGAATCAAATATCTCCTCCTGGACGCCCGTTTGACATAGCGGACGCCCGTCCACCGGACGGGACTTGGACGCTAGTCCAGTGTCGATCAAATCTTGATTTTCTCATCTTTATCTCTTCTCCATCATATAAATCCGATCTTGCACCACTTTTAATCCTCTTTTTAGCTCGAAAATGTGTATCTACAAGGGGGTAAAAACATGCAAACTGTAGAAATATATATATATATATAGAAAATGACT
The DNA here is from genome assembly GCA_026214975.1 of Gentiana macrophylla. NCBI lineage: Eukaryota > Viridiplantae > Streptophyta > Magnoliopsida > Gentianales > Gentianaceae > Gentiana > Gentiana macrophylla. Next base: position 102,076 of record JAOBSW010000981.1, read on the forward strand.
AATAAAGTTTGTGTAGTCAAGGACAATCAGGCTATTGTATCTGTGAAAACAATAGTGAAATTCCTCCAATCATCACAGGAGAAGAGTGGATTAAGGGATTACACCACCCTGAACCACTATAAACCTTGTGTCAATTTACTTTCAGCAAATTACCTTACTGCATTTATTTAATTGCTTAAATTATATCATATATCTATGATTGCGTAAACTACTTTGAAACAACATATTAAGAAGGGACTTATCCGCCGCCCAAAAGCTTTCAAATACAAGAAAAGTTTTTTAAACTCCACTATAGTCATTCACCCCCTGATCGATTGTAGTTTTACCTTCTCTCGGGACCAACAATTGGTATCGTGAGCGGTGTTCCTAGTATCGTAAACTGTTTGAGATCTAATTTTCGGTAACAAGGAGATCGCACATTTTCAAAGTAGTTTTCAAATCTGTGCTTACTATACATATATATATCTTATTTGTACTTATGGATTCCTCAAATTTTATGTCAAAGGTACATGTATTTAATGTTAATAATTTTGATGAATACAAAATAAGAATGGTGTCTCATCTTGCAGAAACTCATAAGGAGATGATGGATGTGATTAATGATGGGCCAATCGAAATTACAACTGTGGTAGGCACAGGAGCAGATCAAGGAAAGGTAATAGAGAAACTCAAGAAAGATTGGACCAAGGATGACAGGAGAAGAGCAAATCTTGATTTTGTTGCAAAAGACATGATTTTGAAGACACTAGATAGCAACATGTTCATGAGGATCAAAGACTGCAAAACAGCAAAGGAAATGTGGGACAATTTGGCACTGATCAAAGAAGCATCAGAAGCAGTCAAAGAAAACAAATTGTCTGTTGCAAAACAGAAATTTGAGAACTTCAAAATGAAGACTGGTGAAACCATTAATCAAATGGACAATAGATTCTCAAGCATCATCAGTGAACTACAACAACTTGGTCACATATATCCACATAAAGAAGTGTGCCTGAAGATCTTGAGAGGCTTACCTGAAAGATAGAAGATCATTACATCAGTAATGAGAGGGACAACAAATCTTACAAACACTGACACCTTGACCCTGATGTCTCAACTAAACGCTCATGAATTTGAGTTGAACGGAAAAAACAGTGCACCAGCAAGGGAACATAAGGCTAGTGCACTGGTTGCACCTCAGCAAAGTAACACAGCTGATGCAAATAGGAAAGAGACACAGGAGCTGAAGGAACATGTAGCTTTAATGGTTAAACGTTTTGACAGGTTTACCAAGAAGAAGCAATTCAAATAAGGGTCATCATCATACAAAAAGTCAAGCTCAAACAAAGACATAAAGAAGAAGGATGATGAATACAGATGTTTCAATTGCAAAAAGAAAGGCCATTTCAAGGTAGATTGCCCTGAAGAAAATGACAAAGATGAGGAGAAGAAGTACAAAATAGCTTAAAAGAAGAAAAGCAAGAAGGCATGCAAAGCTGAAACCAGCAGTGAAAAGAATGAAGAATCATCAGACAATGATTCAGATGATGATGAAGCTGACAGTTCAGACAATGAAAAAGCTTACCTATGCCTTATGGCTGAAGAATCTAATGAAACAGAGGTAACATCTAGCTCATGCTCATCATTCAGTGCATCCACTTCTAACACTGCACAATCTTCTATTCTCCGTCTAGATTCTACAAACATTATCCAAAATCCTATGAGTAAATTTGATGAAATTGAGTTGAATCATGAAATTCTGGAATATGAGTGTGAGAATCTAAGAAAGGAAAATAAAAGATTAACGAAAGAACTGGATAAAGTAAAAGCTGAACTAACTAGTAAGGAGACTTACTCAAATGACCAACAAGCAGCAGATGATCATACATCTGGTGTTGACAGACTAGCTGAGAAAATCTCCTTACTAGTTAAGACAACCACTGCACCACTAAATACACCAGCTTACAAACCCTAAAAAAGGTTTGGATCCAGATCAGGTCGTGGCTACAACAGTCAAGATGAGAATAGAAACAATGGACCAAAATTCAGGAAAGGACAGACCATAGTTTGAACCACTCATCCTGCATCGGTGAAGTCAAAACCTACTGTAGTGAAACAACAGACTAAATCATCAATTCAGCCAACTAAAGGAAAAGGTTTTCTAAAAGGTGAGGGAAGACTTTACCCTTCAGAGGATGATTGGAATGTTGCACCTCCAAAATACAGGAAGAAACCATTTCATACTATGCAACATGTGTTTAAGAAAAGCCAACCTAGACATGTTCCTAGACATATGAAGCAACATGAACACATGTTTCCCACTGCATATTGGAAAGTGAAAAAGGATGCAAATGCACCAAAATGTAGAGAAAAGTATCAGAATATCTCTAGTAGAAACATTAGAAGTATTCTGCCATGCCTTATACATATGAAGTTGATGATTTAATTATCCAAAAAGAAGATCCTTTGGATACACACTAGGAGTATGAGACATGACTGCTAACAGGTATGGACCCAAGCAGAGTTGGGTACCTAAACATAATTAATTTGTTTTGTAGGATGTCTGGTACATAGACAGTGGATGTTCCAGACACACGACAGGGAACAAAGATTGGCTCACTGACTTCAAAGCTTTTGATGGACCGAAAGTTACTTTTGGAGGCAAAGAAAACCCTGGTAAAATCAAGGGAGAAGGCATAATGCACAAGAACAACTTGAAGATTCAAAATATGGCCTATGTTAAAGGACTGAACTTCAACTTACTGAGCATCAGTCCATTCTGTGACAAAGGATACAATGTGCACTTCAACAAACAAGGATGCAGAGTGATTCACAGTCAAACGAACACAGTTGTACTTACAGGAAGAAGAGAAGACAACATGTATGTGGTAGATTGGAAGACAGCAAAAGCATAAACATGTTTGCTTGTCAAAAATAAACAATCAACCAGCTGGATTTGGCATAGAAGACTAAACCATCTAAACTTCAAGACCATCAACAAATTGTCAAGGAAAAAACTAGTTGAAGGACAACCAGAGATCACATTCGAGAAATAAAGCCTTTGTGATGCATGTCAAAAAGGAAAGCAAATCAAAATCTCATTCAAGTCAAAACCCTATCAGTCAACTACAAGAATCTTACATTTACTGCATATGGATATATTTGGACCAGTCACACTAGTCAGTATAAGTGGAAAGAAATACACTCTAGTAGTGGTGGATGATTTCTCCAAATATACATGGACCATATTCATGAACAAAAAGAAAGAGACACTCAAGAAGTTACCAGATTTGCTAAGAAGAATTCAGAATGAGAAGGAACTGAAGATCATCAAGATCAGATTAGACAGAGGCACATAGTTTCTAAATGAAATTATCAGAACCTAATTTGAAGAAAATGGAGTACTGCATCAACTATCAGCAGCAGGGACTCCACAACAGAATGGTGTAGCAGAAAGAAGAAATAAGACACTCAAAGAAGCAGTCAGAACAATGATTGCAGAAGCATGCTTACCAAAGAGATTATGAGCTGAAGCAGCAAATACAGCATGCTATACTCAAAACAGATCAATCATCAACAAATATCATGGAAAGACTCCATATGAAATATGGAATGGAAGAAAACCTAATATCTCATTTTTGCATATGTTTGGATCAAAATGTTTTGTTTTAAAACAGGAATCAGTTGCATACTTTTGATGAAAAGGCTGCTGAAGAAATCTTTATAGGATACTCAGACACCAACAAAGCATCCAGAGTACTCAACAAAAGAACCTTGGTAATTGAAGAATCAATTCATGTAGTCTTTGATGAGCCAAACACAAATGGTGAACTTGAAGAAGCAGGACCAAGACAAGTCTATATGAATACAATAATACCAACTACTATTCTAAATCACAATTTTGGAAATCAAAATAAACCTCCAGTAAATAAAACAGGAGATGTACCAGTACAAGAGCATGAAGCTGATACATAAGCTGATGTTGTGGAAGCACCAAGTCAAGAACAACTTCAACCTGATCTCAACTTGCTAAGAGATCATCTTGTAGATCAAGTCATTGGAGACATTCACACAGGAGTCAGAACCAGAAGACAATTGGAGCACATTCTAACATGTTTTCTATCTCAAGTAGAGCCCAAAACAATAGATGATGCTGATTGGATTACAGCCATGAAAGAAGAACTAAATGAATTTGAAAGAAATAAAGTCAGGGAACTTGTTGACATACCAGACATGGCCAACATCATTGGAACAAAATGGATATTCAGAAATAAGATGGATAAACAAGGAACAGTTGTTAGAAATAAAGCAAGGCTAGTTGCAAAAGGCTACTCTCAAGCAAAAGGAATAGATTATGGTGAGACATTTGCACCATTAGCAAGATTGGAAGCAATCAGACTCTTTCTAGCATTTGCTGCACACAAAGACTTCAAAGTCTACCAAATGGATGTCAAGAGTGCATTTCTAAATCGACTCCTGGAAGAAGAAGTATATGTGGAAAAACCTCCTGGTTTTCAACTCAAAGTAAAAGAAGATAAAGTATACAAGCTGAAGAAGGCTCTTTATGGACTCAAACAGGCACCCAGAACCTGGTATGAAACTTTATCACAATTCTTGATCAATAATGAATTCAACAAAGGAACAATTGATAAGACTCTTTTCAAGCTAGAGGAAGGAACAAGTATATTTCTAGAAGAAATCTATGTTGATGACATTATCTTTGGATCAGAAGACGAAAAGTTGTGTGAGAAATTTGCAAATCTAATGAAGAGCAAATTTCAGATGAGAATGATGGGAGAATTGAATTACTTTCTTGGTCTACAATTGAAAGATGGCATCTTCATCAATCAGGCTAAATACACAAAAGACTTGATACACAAATATGGTATGGATACAAGTAGCACAGCAGATACACCAATGTGTGCAAGAGTTATTCTTGGAAAAGAATGAAGCTGGAAAAGATGTTGATCAGAAAATGTATAGAGGAATCATTGGATCCCTACTATATCTAACTGCAAGCAGACCTAACATAGCACTTGAAGTAAGAGTATGTGCAAGGTATCAAGCTCAACCTAAAGAATCACACCTACTAGCAGCCAACAGAATAATCAAATACTTGAAGAACACCATCAATGTTGGAATTTGGTATTCAAAAGATAGAGGATTCAAATGGATAGCATATTCAGACTCTGACTATGCTGGATGCAAGATGTAATATTCTGATTTTTGGGAAAGGGCAGACGTGTCTTTTTGCGAAAATGAAATATTAGGTTCGGTTTCCTTTTATTCGGAGTTAATTATTTTGGACGTTTTATATATATAATTTCAAGTTTTATATATATAATTAAAAGGAAAATCAGTTTTTGTGGTCAAGGGCAATTAAGGAAAAGAATTAACTCTTTTTTAATATTAAGACCTAACTTAAATCAGGGATTTTCAGTTTTCATTCAGCCATTCCCCCTTCCCTTATGCGATTGAGAGAAAGAGAGAAGAGAGGTTAGAAAGTTCTTCACTTTTGCTAAGGGAAAGTTGATCGTTTTCAGAACGGATTCAAGAATTTGACTCGGCGTAAAGAGCACAACATTTTGGCATCAGTTCTGTGGGATTGTAGCAGACTTTCAGAGCAGTTTTGGATCAGTTTCGGCTGCAAATTAGGTAAGAAGAACCTGTCCTATGAAATCAATTACTAGTTATAGGATATGATCATGTTCTAAGACGCGTTTTGGTGTTAGAAAATTGAGTTGTTGCCTTGGTAAATGTCTATAGGGTTATGGTATTGTTAAATGAAGCTTTTGTGCTCAATGTGTTGATAATATGTTGCTGTTTGGTTGAAATACGATCTGGAAATCGCATGATGATGAGGTTAGGGTTTTGGTCGAACCCAGGTGGACGGGCGTCCGGTTCTCTGGACGGGCGTCTGCTTAGGTTGTGTCTCGAGACGGGCGCCTGGCTTATCCGGACGGGCGCCTCGAGGTGCTATTTACATTCAGGATTGAAACTGTTTTAGGTGGACGGGCGTCTGGGCATAGTGGACGGGCGTCCAGTAATGTTTAGACGGGCGTCCAGGGACATAAACGGGCGTCTTGCTTGTTTTGTCCTTCTTTATTTGTGGGTTGTTGTTCAGCCTTATAAACATGATTTGTCCTTATGAAACCTTATTACATGATATGTCAAAATGGTATAAAACTTAGACAAGCCTGAATTGAGCTTCTGATTCGTTCAGTTAAAACACCGAATGTACTCTTCAAGGGAGTTGAAGTTCGGATCCGTCGGAAGAGCATGATAGGCTTGTGCTTTGATGGATTAGTATTCATCAATGTCTGTGTATGTGCTAGGACTTGTCCGTGTCTAGTGGTCTAGGAAGAGAGTAGTATCTGTGAGGGAGATTATTTGAAAACACTTAGGCTGGCTAGTTAATAACTTAATAAACAACGTATGTGGCTAGTAAAAGATTAAACAACATGACTCTCTTGGCTAGGCACCAGGCTAAATCGCGATGCATGTGCTACCTCGAAGGTGGAGGAACTTCGTGAGGTCAAAAGACCCTAAGGCACGGAGGGACTCTCTTTGAGGTGTGCGTGCTATCGGAGTCTACCTTTTCTAGACTTCGTGGATATTGGTGTGATCCACTAATATGTTGCAAAAGAGTGTCCCCAAGGTAGAAGAACTCTGTAGGTCAAAGACCCTAAGTACAGAGGGACTCTGCTGAGGTGGATGCGCGTAGTGCCCTTGAGTGCGGTTGTAACATAGATAGGCTAAGTAGAAACAGTTAGTCACAACATGTTGATGAGCATGAAGTGAACCTTAGATTGAGTCGGTCTCATTTAATCAACTGATTAGATAATTATCTTTTCTTTATAACTATGATTGTTTTCATAACTTCTCTTTCTTTCTAAGTACGTTGTACTTACCTCGAATGCATACTTTTTCTATGTGTTTGGGGATGAGAAGACAAACAGGTTTACGAGGAAGAGTTTGACGACGACGTTTGACGGCGCTCGTTGAAGTATCAAGATGTTTCTATTCTGCTTTTCATTGGTTGTTCTTTCATTACTTTTGAGGTAGACCTTTGGTCTTGACAGTTTTGTCATACTTTATCTTTTTGGGATCATCGTACTTTTCCAAATGTAATAATTTACATATCCACCCTTAGATTTCTTTTCTACTCTTTAATTTTGGAAAAAAATTTATATACCCGAGTTTTGCTTCCGTTTTGCCTTTAATTTGATACGACGTAGTAGAGCCTTACGTATAAAATGAATTTACTTTTATTTTATACGTGCCGAACGTTCGATTTCCGGATAAGGACTCGGTATCCGGGAACGGGGCGTTACAGTTGGTATCAGAGAGAAGCGTCATTTAGGCTTCCTTTCTTTTAAGATAAGTTTCTTTAGATCTTTTAGTAACGTCTAGTTTCCTTGATCTTTCAGAATGGTAACCACAAGAAGAGGCGTTCGTGGAGCTGGGAGCTCAAGGGTTAGACAAGGGGCAGAGAGCCCAGTGCCCGTAGTAGGGGGCGGATTTGTGAGGCAGAATCCTTCGCCTCGTTTGAGTCTTTCACCACCACCCCATACAGCCACACCTACACCTAGGTCTCAACAAGAAGTGTCACCAAGGCCGCATCAGAATCTGCCACCCCGACCACCGCCAAGATACAACTACATTTATGGAGAGCCTGGACAAGCACCTATTCGTGTCACTGTAGTAGGCGACATTCCACCGATTAGTGTGCCTCCACCAGTGACCAATGTGTATCCCCCACCATCTAGTGCTTACCCTCCAGTGTATCCTCAGCAGCAGCAGGTCTTTTACCCTCCTCCTGTAGGTCATGTTCCTCAACCTACAGTACCACCTTCACCACGCTTTGACTACCAGCAAGGCGTTGGTCATCCACCCTTTGGTTTTCATCAGCCTCAACAGCACCAGTTTTATCAGGGGTACCATCCGTATCAGACTGAGCCTCAAGTAATCCCACCTTACCCACAGCAACAGCAGTATCAGCAGCATGTACCTTTTGGTTACCCTCCGGTTCACCTACCAGTTAGACCGGCTTTTGAGCACACACCAGCGGTGGATTGGTATACGAGATTGAGGAGAAATCGAGTTGAGAACTTATTTGGTAATGTGGAGCATTCTAAAGCAGAGGAATGGATAAGAGGATTCGAGAAAGCTTGTAGGAACATACATGTTCTGAGACGAAGATGGCACAACTAGCGATCGGTTTTTATTTGGAAGCAGCGAGCGTGGATTGATGCCGTTCAAAGCAAAGAACGGTAAGGTAACGGATTGGGAAGGGTTCAAGAGTATGTTTTATAATGAGTACTTCCGGTTACGGTTCAAGCGAGATAAAGCAAGTCAATTTTCAAGCACAAGCAAGGTAATCATCGACAAATGTCCCAAAGACACTAACAAGTTCAACGAGTTAGGAAGGTTTTATCTGAATTGATGAAAGTGGAAGAGAGAAAGATGGCCCTTTACAAGGATGGGTTGGCCTACGAGATCCGATCGGGCATGCTAGGTTTTACGGCAAGGAATATGGCAGAGTTGATGAATAAAGCCTTGGAAGTCGAGACTTTCAGGAAGAGGGCTACAGTGGTTGTTGGTAATAAGAGAAACTTTGGGACAAGTCAAGGCAGTTATAGGGGAGCGCCACAGCAAGTCGCCAAGAAGACTACGGCTCCTACAGCAGCTAAAGCCCCGAACAGTGCACCACTTTGCCCCAAGTGCAACAGAAATCATACAGGAGAGTGCAGGCAGAGTAGTAACGGTTGTTATGTTTGTGGTGAGCAAGGACACTTTTCTAGAGCGTGTCCCAACAGGGGAAACAAGAGTGGTTTGGGTCAAGGAAGCGGGAGAGGCGGCCCGAGCCGACCGGTTCGAGTTTTTGCAGCGGATGCTAGCTTTGTGGAACCAGAGGATGACGTTATTTCAGGTACCATGTTTTGTTTCATTCCTTTATTAAGATATCATATGGCATGTTTATTCATGTTGTGATGTATTATGAATGAATGAATGTGCATCTTAGGTACGATAATGTTAGAAAACCTAGTGGTCAAGGCTTTGTTTGATACGGGAGCGTCAAATACTTTTGTGTCAACCAAGGTAGCTAGGAAGTTGAATTTACCTTCGGAGCCTTTAAGAAACACTTTGGAAATAACTACACCGTTAGGGAGGGTAACAAGGGTAACTAGAGTGATACCTCAAGTGGAAGTTCGAGTTGGACCTTATCGATGTAAGAGTGACTTTACAGTTTTGGACTTTTCGGATTTTGATGTAATCCTCGGAATAGATTGGCTATCCGAGAATTATGTTCACTTGGACTGTAAAGAGAAGCAAGTGACTTTTAAAATACCCGGGAAATAAGATAAGACATATCAAGGTAATGTGTACAAGCCGAGTAAGAAGCGACATGCTTAGTGAGTTCCATGAGTTTGGGGATTTACCAGGTATGTTCTAGTTTCGAGGACGAAACTCCTTTTAAGGGGAGAATGTAATATTCGATTTTGGGGAAAGGCGAGCGTGTCTTTTGCGTAAAACGAAATATTAGGTTCGGTTTCCTTTATTCGGAGTTAATTATTTTGGACGTTTTATATATATAATTTGAGTTTTATATATATAATTAAAAGGAAAATCAGTTTTTGTGGTCAAGGGCAATAAAGGAAAAGAATTAACTCTTTTTTAATATTAAGACCTAACTTAAATCAGGGATTTTCAGTTTTCATTCAGCCCTTCCCCCTTCCCTTATGCGATTGAGAGAAAGAAAGAAGAGAGGTTAGAAAGTTCTTCACTTTTCCTAAGGGAAAGTTGATCGTTTTCAGAACGGATTCAAGAATTTGAATCGGTGTAAAGAGCACAGCATTTTGGCATCAGTTCTGTGGGATTGTAGCAGACTTTCAGAGCAGTTTTGGATCAGTTTCGGCTGCAAATTAGGTAAGAAGAACCTGGCCTATGAAATCAATTACTAGTTATAGGGATATGATCATGTTCTAAGACGTTTTGGTGTTAGAAAATTGAGTTGTTGCCTTGGTAAATGTCTATAGGGTTATGGTATTGTTAAATGAAGCTTTTGTGCTCAATGTGTTGATAATATGCTGCTGTTTGGTTGAAATACGATCTGGAAATCGCATGATGATGAGGTTAGGGTTTTGGTCGAACCCAGGTGGACGGGCGTCCGGTTCTCTGGACGGGGCTCGCTTAGGTGTGTCTCGAGGCAGCGTCTGGCTTATCCGGACGGGCGTCTGAGGTGCTATTTTACATTCAGGATTGAAACTGTTTTAGGTGGACGGGCGTCTGGGCATAGTGGACGGGCGTCCAGTAATGTTTAGACGGGCGTCTTGGGACTTAAACGGGCGTCTTGCTTGTTTTGTCCTTCTTTATTTGTGGGTTGTTGTTCAGCCTTATAAACATGATTTGTCCTTATGAAACCTTATTACATGATATGTAAAAATGGTATAAAACTTAGACAAGCCTGAATTGAGCTTCTGATTCGTTCAGTTAAAACACCGAATGTACTCTTCAAGGGAGTTGAAGTTCGGATCCGTCGGAAGAGCATGATAGGCTTGTGCTTTGATGGATTAGTATTCATCAATGTCTGTGTATGTGCTAGGACTTGTCCGTGTCTAGTGGTCTAGGAAGAGAGTAGTACTCGTGAGGGAGATTATTTGAAAACACTTAGGCTGGCTAGTTAATAACTTAATAAACAACGTATGTGACTAGTAAAAGATTAAACAACATGACTCTCTTGGCTAGGCACCAGGCTAAATCGCGATGCATGTGCTACCTCGAAGGTGGAGGAACCGTGAGGTCAAAAGACCCTAAGTGCACGGAGGGACTCTGGCTGAGGTGTGCGTGCTATCGGAGTCTACCTTTTCTAGACTTCGTGGATATTGGTGTGATCCACTAATATGTTGCAAAAGAGTGTCCCCAAGGTAGAAGAACTCAGAGGTCAAAGACCCTAAGTACAGAGGACTCTCTTTGAGGTGGATGCGGCGTAGTGCCCTTGAGTGCGGTTGTAACATAGATAGGCTAAGAGAAACAGATTAGTCACAACATGTTGATGAGCATGAAGTGAACCTTAGATTGAGTCGGTCTCATTTAATCAACTGATTAGATAATTATCTTTTCTTTATAACTATGATTGTTTTCATAGCTTCTCTTTCTTTCTAAGCACGTTGTACTTACCTCGAATGCATACTTTTTCTATGTGTTTGGGGATGAGAAGACAAACAGAGTTTACGAGGAAGAGTTTGACAACGACGTTTGACGGCGCTTCGTTGAAGTATCAAGATGTTTCTATTCTCGCTTTTCATTGGTTGTTCTTTCATTACTTTTGAGGTAGACCTTTGGTCTTGACAGTTTTGTCGTACTTTATCTTTTTGGGATCATCGTACTTTTCCAAATGTAATAATTTACATTTCCACCCTTAGATTTCTTTTCTACTCTTTAATTTTGGAAAAAAATTTATATACCCGAGTTTTGCTTCCGTTTTGCCTTTAATTTGATACGACGTAGTAGAGTCTTACGTATAAAATGAATTTACTTTTATTTTATACGTGCCGAACGTTCGATTTCCGGATAAGGACTCGGTATCCGGGAACGGGGCGTTACACAAGATAGATTGAAAAAGCACCTCTGGAACATGTCAAATGCCAGGCAGCAGACTAGTTTCATGGTTTAGTAAGAAACAAAACTCTATATCTACATCAAGCACCAAGGAGAATATATAGCAAGATGGCGATTCTTTGTGCACAAGTACTATAGATCAGACAACAGCTAAGGGATTATGGAATGGAGGAGAAGACAATTCCAATTATGTGTGACAATACAAGTGCCATATCTTTTACTAAAAATCTAGTATTGCATTCAAGAACAAAACATATTGATGTGAGACATCACTTTATTAGAGATCATGTTGAAAAAGAAGATGTTATTTTAAAATAATACCCACTGAAGATCAATTGGCTGACATGTTCACAAAACCACTCAGTCATGAAAGATTCAGCTTGTTGAGAACCGAGTTGGGAATGATAGAAATTGACTAAGTACTAAGGTGCAGCTAACTAGAGTGATCAGCTAAGTGACTTCACCAGCTGATTCAACCTTTGCCGTTATAGGAAGTAAGGAACTGGTACTCAGCGAAGTCAACTTCACTGATTGTTAGGAACAGTTATATATATAGCAGCTCAGTAAGAAAGTCACTACTCCGGCTTAGTGACCAGCCAAGTCACTCCACCAAAGAATATATTGGAGTCAACAGCAAATAAAGTGTGAACTAAATCAGTTTAATACCCATGGAAAATCAAGAAGTTATGGAAGATTATACTGTGAAAGATTACACACGTGGAGATCATTTTTCAATCATGGAGGTAACTATATTATTCCTCTAATTACAACAGTCTCGATTCCCGGTATCTATCATTACTTATCTCAATCCACTCCCCCACTATACTCAAATACCGAAACTTATATACATAAAATCACGCCATTACATCACAAAATCCTTCCATATTCAACCACGTTCACACCACATATCATCATTTATAAACCACACTTAAAGATTTTTCAGAATTCTTCACGCTCTTTTGCATATCATAAACCCTATTTTCTCCCCTTGAAAAAACAAAGCTTTTTCAAATCTTCATTCAACCAATGGCATCATCTTCTTCAATATCTCCCACAGAACGATTCTTTGAAAAATCGATCATCACTTGATCATTTTTTAGGCAAGATCATTATCTATCCTTCTATGATAATGATGTACAAGCCCAACGACTGGTTGATGGTTGTACAAATCTGGGGTTAATGACCTTCTTAAACGCCCCAATAACTGGAATATGCTATGAGAACCTGATTGCATTTGGAAAAATGCAAAGTTTGTGCCCAGTATAAAGAAAAGTGATAACGATTGTATAAAAAGTTCAATCTTTGGAAAAGAAGTGGTCATCACACCTGGTCTTATCAACAGATTCCTACACCTGCCCATGATTGGTCCGGCAAATGTGAAGTTTGTGCAGGTTGACATCAACACCTTCTAGGCTGAGATAGCCAAAAGCCCCAAAAAGAACATCAAAACCTACAACCTACCCATATGAGTACTCAAACTTCCGTTTGCTGAATTTGCACCAGTTATCACCGAGAACATTGAAGGCAGAAAAGGATCAATTGAGAATTTGACCGAGTTATGGGTCAAGTTAATGGCAATCATCTATCAAGGTATTCCATTTGACTGGGCAATGTTTGTATTCAACAGGCTGAATGATCAAATCCAGAAGGAAATTGATCTGACAAATACAGCCCCTAACAAGGGTTTGCAGAAGAAAGGTGATTTATGGGAAAGGAAATCATATAGGCTCCCTCTTCAACACCTGTTTGACTCGTTAAAAGTGAAACCCACAAATCTACAGCCTCCACACAAGTCCAAGGTAATGTTTACCTACATCAAGGCATCTCTGAAACCCAAACCCACTGTCGGGAGAAAAAGAAAATAACTTGAAAGCAGCAGATCAGGAGTGGGACGAAGAACCAGATCCCAAAAGGTGCAAGATAGCACTCCGGTGATAAGTACCAGCAACTTGACCGAGCCTGTGGTGATCAGTGATGATATAGCAACGGAGGAAGAGAAACAAGAAGAAGTGACATATCTAGAAGAAGGTGAAGAGGGATACCGTCTTACTTCATCTGATAAAGAAGAGATTGAAGGTGAAGACGATGCTACTGACAGTGAGGTAGACATAGATGAAATAGAGCCAGAGGAAGAAAAGCACCTTGAAGAAGTTCAAGAAAAGATGGAAATTTCTGATGATGATCTAAAAATTCAGGAGGTCCTTCTCCGGAGCCTCAGCAAAGTTGTCAAACAACAAAGTGAGCCAGCTGATCAAACTCACTCTGCTGAACTTGTCAACACCCCCACTACTGATCAAGAGGGAACACCAGTTGAAGGGATCAAGTCTCCAGCACATGGAGAAGAAAATTTGTCATTCCAGAGGTAGGAAAAAGCAAGCACTTCTCAGTAACCTCTATCTGACCCTGAGATTGCTGATGAACCAAAAGAAAAGAATGAGGAAGAAAATGAAGAAAAAGAAGAAGAGCACAGAAGAAGAAAAGGAGGAAAATGATGATAATGAGAATGTTGAAGTGCCACCAGAGGAATTTGATCCAGAAATACTTTTCAATCTGGATATTCAACCCTTGATTGTGGACATGGAAAAACAGTATCACAGTAGGCAAAACTTGAAAGATGTTTTAAGGAGTGATTCAACCTCCTTCAATCACAAGCTTGAAGCCCTCATTAGCCACATCAAGATTCAAGATGAGGTCATGGAGAAATAGGGCAACTTGCTTTGCAACCTGCAACACCTCATCCCTTACCATGTCAAGACCAATCTTGAGTTTCATCTTCGACAAGATTGATACTTGATCTCAAACCATTGGTGGATACTCTAAATGCTCACACTCATCAACTTCAACATCTAGATATGGTTATGGAACTTTCTGGCCAGCAACTAAAGACCTTAATAAATGTAACTGTGTCCAACAACAAAATTCTGGAGACAAGGTATGGTCCTCTCCCTGAATCTGAAGAAACAAATGACACCCTTGAAGCACGATTTAGTGTTGCCAAAAAAGGGGAAGGAAGTTCAAAGCCTGAGAGCTCCAGTGGAAAGAAGGCAAGCCCACCTGACAAAGGCAAAGGCATCAAAGTCAAAGGCTTCAGGTTTGAAGAAAAGAAGCTGTAGTAGCCCTTTCTATATTTTCATTTACTGATAAAAAGGCCTTTGAATAATTATGATGCAATACCTTATTGCCCTTAAATGGATGAATAAAATTATTGAGTTTTATTCCAGTATTTATTGTGAAAAGTTTTGGTATACTTATGTTCAGGCTTATAAGGGTTTTGGCATCATCAAAAAGGGGGAAAATTTTGGGAACAATTTATTATGTTTTGATGATGGCCATACTAGCTGTTATAGCAAGCCTAAAAATAAGTTAGAATTCTCTGTATAAGTCTTTACTTAGATTTTGACATGTTGTATAAGTTGAGTCAGACAAGTATTGTACTAGTTGGTAGGACGGAAAAGTAAAATCAGATGTTCGGCAAAGTAAAAGGCCAAGTACCAAAGAGAGAAGCATGAGGACATATGGTCTAACTTATAACCAAGAAGAAGTGTGATGACCTTGGATAAGTCTAAGCTACACTCCAAGTGATGAAACTTAATGTTTAAATATGGTGTGTACACGATCTCACATAAAATAAGATCGAGTGAAGTACAAAGATTCTCTAAATTTAAAAGAATGAAGGAAACGAAGAATCGGCAAAGTGAATGACTTTCGGCTGAGTAATGACAAAGTAGTGAAGGAAGACCAAAGCAACAAAGTCAGAAAGATTACTTAATCGTTCAGGGAACGGCCAAGTAAACTTTACCTGATAAGATTTTGAAATATGAAGAAGCTTCAGAGGATCAAGCATTAAATGCACAATCAATTGAGGATCAATCAAGGACGAATTTTCTGATAAACGTTTGAAGAAAAATCCGATCACTGAAATCAAGGAGGATATAATTAAGGGGGAATCAAGAATAAAATCAAGGATTATTCCCCTCATAAATTTAGCCAACGGACGGAAATTCAAATCAAGGACTATCAAGGCTATAAATAGAAGGCATTGACTGACAAGAAAAATACACATAAGAGAACGATCAAGTCTGAGAATTTACAAGCAGAAACTCTGTCAAATCAAAAGGCCTTCATCTGTGCTTAAAAAGGAATATCTAGTGATCAACACAAATCTCAGGACTACAATTCTAACATCAAGCATTGAGTCTGATCAACAAGTTTTGTCACTTCAATCAAGCAACTAAATCAGATCCATCTGAGAAGGAGTTGTGTTTGTGATAGCTGCTGAAGGATTTGTTCCCAAGGAGCAGTGAAAGAGACTGAGTCACTAAAGCTGTTGAAGTCAGGGAGTGATAGTCTTGAAGATTGTGAAGCTTGTGTAGTCAAGGACAATCAGGCTATTGTATCTGTGAAAATAATAGTGAAATTCCTCAAATCATCACAGGAGAAGAGTGGATTAATGGATTACACCACCCTAAACCACTATAAACCTTGTGTCAATTTACTTTCAGAAAATTACCTTACTGCATTTATTTAATTGCTTAAATTATATAATATATCTGTGATTGCATAAACTACTTTGAAACAACATATTAAGAAGGGACTTATCCGCTGCCCAAAAGCTTTTAAATACAAGAAAAGTTTTTGAAACTCCACTATAGTCATTCACCCCCCCTCCCCCCTCTGACTATATTTTTACCCTTCTCTGGGACCAACATAAACATCACCACAATTTATGGGTCAACCGGATAGGGGTGGTCATTGACCAACATAAAGGAATAGTAAATAAAAGGGATACAAATAAACCAATCATCAATCATGTATCGAAAAGGCATTAACCAAACTATTCATAACTAATCTCCCCTTAATCCTCATCTGATCCATATTTGTAATTAAGCTACGGGTGCAATTCCTAACCCTATCTACTCCGACAATGGCAGTAGATAATCTATATGCCAGCTATCCTCCTTAATTGGTCCGTAATAGCCCATACGCATAAAGAACTAGAATTGCCGATATTGAGCGCTAACTCATACTGCAAACCCGCCTAGACAACTGTCGACATTGACTAGCACGTTCCTAGGGTCCATCAAGATATTGTCCTTATTAACACTTCACTAACAGTCCTTCATGTTAATTTACGATGACATGTAAATAGTTGATCAGGCTACTAACATGTAAATTAAATCTATCGATCAACGTAGCTGACACCGAACCATAGAATTAGGATTTCCTAGGTATTCAGATCTAGCGATAAAGACCGTCACAGATCTGAAGAGCGCAACCCATAATTCTGCGTTTCATATTAACGAATTGAATAAAGATTAAGGTTCGTTTAATTAATTCATAGATGATTAGAAGCAAGCATAATCTAGATCTAGCACAAGAACAATCATGAATCTAAGAAAAGAAATAAAACATTGGAATAGATCTTACCCATAATGAAGAACAAATCTACTCTTCTATTCTCTCTCCCTCCGACGATTCAAGACGATCCGTGATGATCGTAAACCAAGCACAATTCAATAATGAAAGACTCATGACTTATTTGCAAGAAAGAAATGGCAAAAATAAATAATACTTTATTCCCAAAAGACTACATTGTATCTAATTGATGAAGAACCAATAAAAAGAAGAAGAATAGATGGAATACAAGATGAATAGATGATGAATACAAAATTCGCAGCTCTAATGGCTTTATATAGGTGTATAAACAGACTTAGGGGTAAACCCAATGCTTGGAGGACAAGAAAACGCGTTTCTGGAAGATTCAGGGCCTCGGTAAGTCGGCGGTAACTCCCAGTTTACCGGGGGTATTTTTGTCTTTTTCCTATTGCAGACTTAACTTCGAATACCCTAGGCCTAGCTTCGGTATTTGGACCATACCTTGACCTAAGCAACTCCGATTTGGGTGATTCAAAGTGTGTTGGAATCCTTGTTCCAAGACCTACAACTTTCATGAAGTCCAAGCCCGATTTGTCTTGTACAAATTCGGAAACCGCGTTAAAAGATCACCAATCAGATTCTCGGGTCCAATCTTCGCTCGAAACACTTCAACCTTCAACTCCGTTCAGTTATTTATCGATTAACTCTTATATTCAGCCCAAATGATGCTTCGAACACTCGTCCATCTGTCAATAAAACCATAGCACACATAGTAGCTTCTATATCTAGCAAATAACACATAAAATCCACGGTTAATATGCATAATACAAATTTCGTCACCCAGGATGTGGCTTAGTGACATTTAGCTAATTAACCCATGATTTCATACATATTATCCCCATTGAGAACACAAATCCGGGGTATATTGATGGTAAATAAGGGTACCAATTTGACCGTCATCAACTACCCCCCACTTTGCTTTTGATCGTCCCGAGCAAAAACCAAATCAAACAAACCCCGTAAACAATTACAAACTAATTAAGAACAGAATCATTCAAGAATGATAAATAAGATGAGGGTCAACACATATCCATCAGTGATCCATTAAACACTATCTCATAGTAGAACTGACGTGTGTGTGCGATAACTCTCAAACAAGAGTGACGCAGACAGAATCACATTATATCAATAAGGATTTTAGGCAAAACATGTATCACGCATCAATCCATAAGTTCCTCATTAATCATCACGTACCAATGCATCAATGTGTCGTGTGATATATCTTTTGTGATAATGCATTCAAGAAAAAAATGAAGTTATAGAGACCCCACAATCCTTACTTATCAATGTGCACACTCACTCCTCTTGCCTTCAGACTCAGGCAAACAACGTGAAACCTTACTTAGGCCGGGCAGACTTGGCAACTGAGCATCGCACTTAAGTCCTCGTTTGATTCTTTTTATGCGAGGGTCGTGCCCTTTTTACACGAGTTCGCTTCCCTCACTGCCTTTATTGCATATCTATTTTTTCTTTTTTCTTTTTCTGGCAGATTTATCACTTTTTTTTTCTCTCTCACTCGCAAGCTCGTTGTATCCCGTTTACCTTGTATAGCATTCAAGTTGCTACCATTATCCTACAACAATTGGTTAAAGTATATCCACCGACAAATATCGATTCACGGTCTAGGATAACTCTTCTTCTCTTCCAAATACTTCTCATTCAGATTATATGCTCAAAAATTGAATGCAACGGTAAAATAATAATTAATAAGTCACTACTTCATCCAACATATCACATGCTCATTATTCCATACTAAATAGAATGAGGCGTCATCTATACTACACACTGAAAAAATGAGTTATGCGTGCTTAAAAAGGTCGAGTCCACAACAAGATAGATGATTAATAGACCACTACTTCAAATAGTTGACAAACCCCTTAATCATCATTAATGAATTAAGTATGTAAGTAAGCAGTTCCAAGGATTTAAGGTTTTTATTTCATTCAATTCAAAAAATTGAAATTCACAAAAGTAAGTGTAAGTGTTTTTCCTACTACCCCCCAACTTTAAAACTCAACATTGTCTCCAATGTGAAAAGTAAAGCAAAAAGTAGGAAGAAGAAGAACACGTAGCTTTGGAAAATAGAATAACTCGGCTAACTGTCTGAAGCAAATCATATCATTTAACTGGAACCAAAGTTGTATTCCCCAAATGACTAATGTGCACTAGGTCAGCTAATACAATCGATTCTTGCACAAAGCCCATTAGTACCACAAGACGTGAATAAGTAACAAAATAGTTATGTCATGTGGCAGTAAATAGCACAACTAAATGGAAGAAGTGCAATAAACAATTTAAGCCAATACATAACAACTTTATTACTTAAACTCAACAAAACTATTATAAGACTCCAAATAAAATAAAAAGACTAAAGACTCAAAAGAATAATCAAATAATCATGCGAAGTAAAAAAAAAACACTCCCGCA
The DNA here is from genome assembly GCA_026214975.1 of Gentiana macrophylla. NCBI lineage: Eukaryota > Viridiplantae > Streptophyta > Magnoliopsida > Gentianales > Gentianaceae > Gentiana > Gentiana macrophylla. The sequence goes on from JAOBSW010000981.1 coordinate 121,540, forward strand.
CATCCTTTGCTCAATAGCCTTAGGAACATGGCGATGAAAAAAAACCTTCACAATTTTATTCAATCATCAAAAAGAAAAAAATTAGCAAAAAAGGTTAACTATACATTAATGGCTATACCTAACAATTAAAAATAGTCCCCGGCAACGACGCCAAAAACATGATCGTGTGTAAGTCGCTTAACACACACGAAATACTAGCAAGAGTACTAGGTCAACCGTAGTATAGCAAGGGCGACTCAAGGTCGATCCCACAGAGACTATTATTTAATAATGCTAAACATCACCACAATTTATGGGTCAACCGGATATGGGTGCTCATTGACCAACATAAAGGAACAGTAAATAAAAGGGATGCAAATAAACCAATCATCAATCATGTATCGAAAAGGCATTAACCAAACTATTCATAACTAATCTCCCCTTAATCCTCATCTGATCCATATTTGTAATAAAGCTACGGGTGCAATTCCTAACCCTATCTACTCCGAAAATGGCAATAGATAATCTATACGCCAGCTATCCTCCTTAATTGGTCCGTAATAGCCCATACGCATAAAGAACTAGAATTGCCGATATTGAGCACTAACTCATGCCGCAAACCCGTCTAGACAGTTGTCGACATTGACCAACACGTTCCTAGGGTCCATCAAGATATTGTCCTTATTAACACTTCACTAACAGTCCTTCATGTTAATTTACGATGACATGCAAATAGTTGATCAGGCTACTAACATGTAAATTAAATCAATCGATCAACGAAGCGGCGCTTGAACCACATAATTAGGATTTACTAGGTATTCAGATCTAGCGATAAAGACCGTCGCAGATCTGAAGAGCGCAACCCATAATTCTGCGTTTCATATTAACGAATTGAATAAAGTTTAAGGTTCATTTAATTAATTCATAGATGATTAGATGCAAGCATAATCAAGATCTAGCACAAGAACAATCATGAATCTAAGAAAAGAAATAAAACAATGGAATAGATCTTACCCATAACGAAGAACAGATCTACTCTTCTATTCTCTCTCCCTCCGACGATCCATGATGATCGTAAACCAAGCACAATTCAATAATGAAAGACTCATGACTTATTTGCAAGAAAGAAAAGACGAAAATAAATAATACTTTATTCCCAAAAGACTACATTGTATCTAGTTGATGAAGAACCAGTAAAAAGATGAAGAATAGATGGAATACAAGATGAATAGATGATGAATACAAAATTCGCAGCTCTAATGGCTTTATATAGGTGTATAAACCGACTTAGGGGTAAACCCAATGCTTGGAGGACAAGAAAATGCATTTCTGGAAGATTTTCTAGGCCTCGGTAAGTTGGCAGTAACTTCCGGTTTACCGGGGGTATTTTTGTCTTTTTCATGCTGCCGACTTAACTTGGAATACCATAGGCCCAACTTTGGTATTTGGACCATACCTTGGCCTACGCAACTCCGATTAGGGTGCATCAAAGTGTTTTGGAATCCTTGTTTCCAGACCTACAACATTTATGAAGATATCCAAGCCTAATTCGTCTTGTAAAGATTCAGGAACTGCGTTGCAAGATCACTAATCAGATTCTCGGGTCCAATCTTCGCTCGAAACACTTCAACCTTCAGCTCCGTTCAGTTCTTTATAGATTAACTCTTACATTCAGCCCAAATGATGATTCGAACACTCGTCCATCTGTCAATAAAACCATAGCACGCATAGCTTTTATTTCTAACAAATAACGCATAAAATACACGGTTAATACGCATAATACCAATTTCGTCACCCTGGACGTGGCTTAGTGACATGCATTTAGCTAATTAACCCATGATTTCATACATATTATCCCCATTGAGAACAAAAATCCGGGGTATATTGATGCTAAATAAGGGTACCAATTTGACCATCATCAACTACTCCCACACTTTGCTTTTGATCGTCGAGCAAAACCAAATCAAACAAACCCCTAAACAATTACAAACTAATTAAGAAACAGACTCATTCAAGAATGATAAATAAGATGAGAGGTCAAAACATATCCATCAATGATCCATTAAGCACTATCTCATAGTAGAACCGACGTGTGTGTGCAACAACTCTCAAACAACAAATGACTTAAGCGAGTAATCACATTATATCAATAAGGATTTCAGGCAAAACATGTATCACACATCAATCCATAAGTTCCCCATTAATCATCACCTACCAATGCGTCAAAGTTTCGTGTGATATATATTTTGTGATAATGCATTCAAGAAAAGAATGAAGTTATAGAGACCCTGTTGGTCCCTTGGAAAGGCTAACACAACTTTAGAGGGGGGGGGGGGTGAATAAACTTGTCACAAAAAACTCTCCCTAATCTGGAATTTATGGTTCAGTTAAAACTTGTGTGGAGTTAAGCTGACTGAGCTGAGTTTAAGTCAAACTGACTTAATCAAAACTGAGTCAACTGGCAGCGGATATTATTCTAGTCTTTTTCTTGATCTTGTTATTCTTTTATGAAAACTGAGTGTGGTAAATTGAATTTTGATGAATGTCAGTTTGTGAACTGTGAAGTGTATAACAATCAATTATCAAAATGTTGTAAGTAAATGCTGAGTAAATAAATAAATGCATAAAGTAAATAAGGCGAATATTATAGAGGTTCCAGGTGGTGTAATCATGTACGTCCTCTCTTCCACTGTGGTGCGGAGGAAAATTCCACTAGAACTTCTTGAGGTGAACTGTTACAAAAAGTCCTAAACAATAATCCTTGGCTAATCCCTAGCTTCACTATCTAAACAGTTGTAGAACAGGTAGAATTGATGTTCTTCAATTTCTTAAACACTGATCCTTAGAGGGTTGAATTGCCTCTTCACCAGCTACAACCACAAACACAGTCTGCCCGACTACTTGTAACAATCTGCCCTTGACAAAACCTTCCCGGTTTGTTTATAGTCTAAACCTTTGATATAGAATCAAAGTTGGGTTGAGAATCAATGAATTGATTTTTGTTTGTGGTTCTTGAAGGTGTCTGATTCTTGATAAATTCTTTGTAGCTTGAACACTTGAAGAAATTCTTGATATGATCTTGTTATAGCGCAGAGATGATAGCAATTCGAATGATTAATGCACACATTAATTCTAGTTAAACATCTATATTTAATCATTGGTGCAAAGTCCTCTATTTATAGTGTGAGGTCCAACGTTCATTTGGCTTGAATTCGAATTGTATCAACGTCTATTTTGCAACGGATATATTTTCTGACCGTTCTGCTGTGTCATTATTTCATCCAATAAAATTTTTTCCTTTATAACGTTCGACTATACTATCAGCTTGTTGGATGACTGACATATAAAACGGTGTATCCTTATCAGTTTTATACTGAGATTGTCACTTGTCGGGTTTCGATCGACTTGGAACATTAACTGAGATTTTACTCTTCTTCAAATATCAGTATTCCAGTTTTTCATCTGATTATAATTGACTTAATCAGAGTACACCATGACTCATTATCTTCTAAGACTTCATTGTCCTTATGATTCTTATGTCTTCAATACAAGATCCATAATGTCAGTTCAGGTCACCACAATCTTGCCTGAAGTCTAACTTTACAGTCTCGACGTAGTCTTCATAACTGAGTTTGAGCCCTCAGTTCTTCAATCTTCTATAACTGAGTCTGTGACCCTCAGTTCTTCAATCTTCTAGATAAGCCAACTGAGTCTGTGTCCCTCAACGAACGTATCTTCTTCAGTTTCATATAGGTGTAGTTTGAGTCAGTTTGTTTATCTTGATGATTTCCAGTTTTTAGTTTTACGACACACTAACTATTACAGTGCTTGTCTGATGTAACCTACACAAATATCAGACTCTAGTAAAACCTAAACATTCAGTTCTAGACATCTTTTAGCTTTTCACTATAACATCTAGCTTCAGCACTTCATCAATGAGGTTAAGGTAATACTTTGAATAATTATGATGAATTATCATCAAAACATAAATTTTATTTCCAACAATTTCCCCCTTTTTGATGATGCCAAAACTCTCCCTAAAAGAAAAGCTTAAAGATCAAAACAATGTAAACAATGTAGAACTGGAAACTGGATTTCATTAGAATGAGCAAAATCGAATAGTTACATTTAGTCCAAACAAGCGTGATTAAAGACTAAGCTTTTCTTTTAGGGAGAGTTTTGGCATCATCAATGTAAACAATGTAGAATCGAAAACTGGATTTCATTAGAATGAGCAAAAACTAGAATAGTTACATTTAGTCCAAACAATCGTGATTAAAGACTAAGCTTTTCTTAAGTGAAAAAAACGTCTTCTCCTTGTCATACAGACGATATTCATTTTCTAGCTTGGTGTCATCCTTTGAAAATGTCTTGTTGTAGTCAACTTGACTTCCTTCTTTCCATCCTCTCCATAGAAATAGCTTCGGTAAGTCTGATTCTTTCAAGTAGTAATTTTCAAATGCTACTACATCGACTTTCATTTGTTCATCTTGTCTTTAATCTTGATTTGTCATCAATCCTCCGATTCTTCTTATATTGTGCCATTTTCTCGCTTTGAGGATACATCGGATAAAAAGTAGTTCAAGGATTCTTCAAATGTCCTGTCCTTGTACTTGGCTTTAATAGGATTGTGATCTTTGATAAACTTCATCCAGATCCTTTGTAAGAGTAGCTCTCTTTTCTCCAGGTTGATTGTATTTCACAATGACCTTTCGTCGCTTAGCTCATCCCTAAGAACTTAGGATCGATTTGTATCTTTGCAATTCTTCTTCAAGTCGCTTCATCTCTTTAAGTAACTGCAGCTTTTCTTCTTCAGCTTCCCCCTTTTTGGCATCATATAGCTGAACTACCAAAGCATGGGTTGCCTGTTGGTAGGATGAGATATGTTGTTGAGAAGCAATTACTTCCTTAAGCTGAGTTTCTAACCCGTAGATATGCTGATTCATGTGCCAATAAGCCTGAGCATGAGTTTCCCGATCTACTGTTGTTGAGTCTTCTAGTTTCTGTTTAAGTAACAGTATTTCTGAAGCAGAACTTGAACTAGATTTGTGGATCATCTCTAGTCTTGCATGAACTGAGACATCTGTTCTAGTTCTATAATCGAGATATCCAGAAATATTTGATATAAGTCAATTTTGTGCATCCTTGTGACTGAGCACAATCTTCAAGTTTTCATGAACTTTGGCCAACTCATCTTCTGTTAGGATGTCAGAATGATCATATGTTGTTTCAGGTTGATCCTTGGGCTGAGTGATATCTTCAATAATCATCAGTTGTCGATTATCAGTTCCATCAGTTGCTTGCTGAGTGTCAGTTGTCTGATTTTGAACTGGCAACTCTTCTTGCTGACTTACAGTTTGCGTAGCTAGAGGTTGAGGTTGAATTTCTGAATGCAAAGCGTAGTCACATCAAGATCTTTTCTCGTATGATCATCTTCATCATCATCCTTTTTCCTTGAACTTTCTTTGGGAGCGAGATGATGTGGTGATTCTCTCTTTTGAGGTAATTCAGTAAACCTTTTGAAACTTTTTTCAAGAAACTTTGATATAGGAAATAGAGTATATAAATCTCTGATTTCCAATTTCTCCAAGAGTAGCTTCTCTTCAGTCTGTAGACTAACATCACGAGAATCCTCTGGTTTAAGCTTCATCTTCATTAGTCTGACAATTTTATCAGCTTCAAAGGCTAGGGCTGATTGCTGAACTGATTGATGCTGTGATTGAGAAGTATTATCAGCAAGAGTGTTTTTCCTTGTATCTTCAGTTGTCAGTTGTTGTTGTTGTTCCCCCTCAGTTGGTGCTGTCATACTTGAGGTTGCTGGGTATAAACATCTTACAACTGATCTTTCTTGTGATGAGTCTGCCTTTTGCTTGATTCCTCGTGTTCGACTTCTCTTTGAGACACGCTTTTTCGACCGGCTTCAGTTGGGAAGTTGTTCTATTTTACTTTGCGATTTCCTTTGTAGTTTCAAAGCTTGCCTTGCTTGCTTCCATTCCTTGATTCTTTTAGATAGAATTGAACGATTCCATTGAGTGTTTTCTTGATCCGGAATCTACCAACGATTTTCGACCTTCGACTTGAGCTCTTTGTACACTATCTAATTCGGCTAAATGCTGCTTCTTTATCTGATTGACTACATAACCTACCCAATTGAATTCTATTTCATCCCAAATTATGTTCATCAGATAAATGTTCTCTTCGGATAGTGTACGACGACTTTGGATTTTCCAATGACATGTTTCTTTGAGCCATCTCACGAGGTGCGCAAACTCTGGCTTGATTTTGTCAACATGACTATCAATTTTTACTGGTTCCTTAGAGAATGTAAGTTGCTTCAGAAAAGCTTCTTTTTGTAATGGTAGAGTAGCCAAATCATTGATGTCACAGATGAATCCGTGAAACTGAATAATGACTTCATAACTCTTTCATTGATAGCAATACGATCTCCATGGACTGTAGTGATCAGAGAGTTTCGTACCAATCGCATATTCTCCCAAAATTGCAGAATTCCTTCCACATCACGTGGTTCGTTGAATTTAACTTCTAGAAGATTCCTTAGACCTGGTTGTTTTTGGATTTTATTAAAAATCCAACTTGCTAACAGAGTATTGTTGCACATTTCTTTATAGATATCAAATGAAAATTCATCTAACTCTGTGATCAATCTTTCTTGTTTTGATTTGTCTGAAGTGGCCATATCTGGGTGTGAACACAAAAATTGATTTTGAAAGGAAAGGATTTTTAAGTGTCTAATTCTGTTTTTATGAGAGAGATGAAGAATTTGAAATTTGATTGGAAATAGTGTGAACGAGGGTTGAATAAATAGGTAGGATATATTGGCGGTTGAGTAGTACAACTTTTCAAATTCCATGATGGTTTGGGTAACCAATGTATGCACTGTTCTGACAGTCGTGGGGTGTACACGTAATATTCTGACAAAAAGAACTGTAGTAGTTAAATGCGATATAACCGTTGTCGCTTTTATCTTGTCAACCTTTGACTTAATTTGACTGGGATAGAAACTGAGACTGAAGTCAGTTTGTAGTTGTAACTTTCAGTTTTCGTCAAATTAGTCTGTTTCAGTAAAGTTTCTCAGTTTCAGTTTTAGTTTATCAATTTGAAATTGTTGATGTCAATGACTAATCTGTTAAGTGAGCGCACCCAACATAACAAAGATTAATCCCTTGACGCAATTTAAAGCTTAGCGATTTCGATCGACTTTGATTATCCCTAATTCAGTTCTTAGTTTGGCAAATCTGTCTTTGTCCAATGGCTTTGTGAAGATATCTGCCAACTGATCTCCAGTAGGTACATAAAGAACTGTGATATCATTTTTCTCTGCATGATCTCTTATGAAGTGGTGACGCACATCAATGTGCTTTGTTCTTGAGTGTAAAACTAGATTATCAGTGATTGCAATTGCACTTGTGTTATCACACATTATGGGAATCATTCCTTCTTCTATCCCATAATCTCTTAATTTCTGTCTAATCCATAAAACTTGAGCACAACAACTTCCAGCTGCTATGTATTCAGCTTCAGCTGTAGAAGTTGAGATTGAGTTTTGCTTTTTGCTAAACCGTGACACAAGTCTATTTCCTAGTAACTGACATGTGCCTGATGTGCTTTTTCTATCCACTTTGCATCCAGTATAATCTGAGTCTGAATAAGATATTAGCTTGAATTCTCCTTCTTTTGAATACCATATTCCAACTTCATCTGTGTCTTTCCGATATTTCAATGTTCTTTTCACAACTGTGAGATGACTTTCTTTTGGTTTTGACTGAAATCTTGCACATACACCAGCAGTAAATGATATATCTGGCCTACATGCTGTAAGATAGAGTAAGCTTCCAATCATCCTTCTGTAAAGTGTTTGATCAACATCTTTGCATTCTTTATCTTCATCTATTCTGATGTTGGTCCCCATTGGTGTAGAAATTCCAGTTGATTTTTCCATACCAAACTTTTTGATAAGTTCTCTTGTATACTTGGTTTGGTGAATGAAAATTCCCTCATCTAATTGTTTAACTTGTAATCCAAGAAAGTAATTCAATTCTCCCATCATACTCATTTGGAATTTGCTTTTCATTAAGCTTGCAAATTTCTCACATAATTGTTCATCTTCGATCCAAAATGATGTCATCAACATAAATTTGAACAAGTAGAGTATTTTCACCATTTTTCATTCTCGAACAAAGTCTTGTCTATAGTCCCTTTGATGAATCCATTATCTACTGTAAGGCGAGATAAAGTTTCATACCAAGCTCTTGGTGCTTGTTTTAGTCCATAAAGAGCTTTCCTTAGTCTGAAAACTTTATCAGCTTGATCTTTGATTTCAAATCTAGGTGGTTGTTGAACATATACTTCTTCTTCAAGAATTCCATTTAAAAATGCGCTTTTAACATCCATCTGGTAAACTTTGAATTTCTTATGAGCTGCAAAGGCAAGAAATAGTCTGATTGCTTCAAGTCTTGCAACTGGTGCGTAGGTTTCATCAAAGTCTATGCCTTCGCTGAGAGTATCCCTTAGCTACAAGTCTAGCTTTGTTTCTGATGATATTCCCATCTTCATCAAGTTTGTTTTTGAAAACCCATTTGGTTCCAATGATATTCACATGAGCTGGTCTTTCTACCAATTCTCATACTTGATTTCTTTCGAACTCATTCAGTTCTTCTTGCATAGCTAATATCCAATCTGGATCTTTCAAAGCTTCTTCCATTTCCATAGGTTCAGATTGTGAAAGAAAACATGCAATCATTGCATCTAGTTGATGTCTTGTTCGAACGCCTTGATTTGAGTGTCACCAATTACTGTTCTTGGGTGATCTCTCATCCATTGATATGTGGGTGCTTGGATCAAAGGATCTATGTCTTGTTCAACTGGTTCTTCAAGAGCTGGTTCTTGAATTTCTTCAGTTGGATCAGGAATATGTAGTTCAGGTGTGGTTTGTTGAGTAATTGGAAATCGAGAGGCGATCTCGGATCGAACATTCTCAAATATGTAGTCTTCCAATGTCAACAAAAACCGGTTCTAGCAAGACCTGTAACCGAGACCGAGAACCGGGTTGCAGTCTGTCTTGCTTGTTTCACTAGGGAAGTTTGGTTCATAAAATACCACATGAATTGATTCTTCATGATTGAGTGTCCTTTTATTTAGTACTCTAAAAGCTTTGCTGACACTTGAGTATCCTAGAAAAATTCCTTCATCAGCTTTGGACTGAAAAACATGGAGTTGATCTTTCCCATTGTTGTGCATGAAACATTTGCTTCCAAAAGCATGAAAGTAGGAAACATTTGGTTTTCTTCCATTCCAAATTTCATAAGGTGTCTTCTCATGCCTTTTGTTCATGAGAGCTCATTCATGTGTAACAAGTTGTGTTAATCGCTCGCTTGCCAATATCTTTAAGGTAGTTTTGCTTCACTGGATCATAGTCCTCCCTGCTTCTTTGAGTGTTCTGTTTCTTCTTTCAGCTACACCATTCTGTTGAGGTGTTCTTGTGGCAGCAAGTTGGTGTAAAACACCATTCTCTTCACAATATTCAATAATCACACTGTTGAGGAATTCAGTTCCCTTATCTGATCTTATTTTCACAGCTGATACTCATTTCTGATTCTGAAGTTTCTTGAGTAATTCTATAAGTCTTTGCTTGGTTTCACTTTTCTTGGTTAAGAAAATTACCCAAGTGTACCTTGAAAAATCATCTACTACCACCAATGTATACTTCTTTCCACTGATACTAATTGGTGTAATAGATCCAAATAAATCCATGTGTAGTAACTCCAGATGTCTGGTTGTTGAATGTTGAGATTGGTCTTGAAACTTGCTTTTGTTTGCTTTCCTTGTTGACAAGCATCACATAAGCTGTCCTTCTTATATGATATTTCCGGTAGTCCAATGACTAACTGCTTCTTAACAAGTGTGTTGATGTCATCAAAGTTAAGATGACTCAGTTTCTTGTGCCATAGCCAACTGATTTCTGATTTGGTATGCACAAGCAAACAAGTTTCAGCAACGGCAGTTGTCCAGTCTACTACATACATATTTTCTTTTCTTCTTCCGGCTAAAACAACTTGATAAGCTGATTCGCTGACGACAACGCAGAATTCTTTGTCAAAAGTAACTTTGTATCCCATATCACAGAATTGACTGGTGCTGAGTAGGTTGTAGTGTAATCCTTCAACATAAGATACATTCTTGATTGTAAGTCCATTCCTGATTAAGGTGCCATAACCTTTGGTGTGTCCAAGTGTGTCTTTACTTCCAAAATTAACCTTTGGTCCATCTTTTGCAATAAAATTACTGAGACAGTCTTTACTCTTTGTCATGTGTCTAGAGCAACCACTGTCAAAGTACCATATATCCTGCAATAAAAATTAAATAATTTTAGGTACCCAACTCAGTTTGGGTCCATGGGGGTCAGTTGTCAGTACAACTCTGGTGATATATCCTTTAGGTATTCTTCGGATATTGTTGCACTTGTTTTCATTTATGTAAGCCACACTCCCATAGTGTCTATGTTTGGATTGTGTCTTATTTATATGATCTCTCAGATCTTTTGGCTGAAATTTATTTCCGTCATGCTTTCTATTAAAACCTGAATAATAACCATCATTCCTTTTGTATCGGAGGTCCAGGTGACCTTGAATGCTGGGGCTTTGCCGAGAAGCGAGATTAGCTCTCTGTGAGTTTTGGGACCGAAACTTGTGATAAGTTTTCATGCGGAATGACTGTTATTATCAGTTTTATTAGTAGATGCAGTGAAATTCCAATCATCATCAGTGGGATATAATCTTTCTTTCCCCCTAAATGTGTGAATCTTTGAATGATTAACATTCTTCGATTTACTTTGATTGTAATTTTTCTGGTTCTTGACTTGATTGGTTTTTGTGGACCTGGTAGTTGATTTCCCAGTTCGGTTTTCTTGAGATACAGCTGATTTACCATTTGGTTTACCCTTGTTGGTAAATCCGGTTGTTTTCTTGGAAAAGCGATTTATCCTATGTGACATGGTTTTCTTGGTTCAAACAATTTTCGATTTGTGGAAGTTGTTCGACTACAAACTTAATACCGATTTGGTACTAGGTTCGGCAACTCTTGTCGTTCCATTCTTCGAAGATTGTTGTGTATCAAATCCTAAACCCGCCTTGTCTCCATACGGTTTTCTGATTTGAATCCAAAGAATCGAACTTGATTGAGCAAATGATTGATTCTTTGCTGCGTCGATGAGAGTCGATCTTCGAATCTTTTCTTTTATCGCTTTAGTCGGGTTTCAACATTTTTAGTTCAGACTTCAATCTTCCAACTTCAAGAATTAGATTCTCTTTCTCAGCTTTAATTGATTCTTAACCATCTTGAATAGTTACTAGATGATTCATCAATTCGTCAAGAGTTTCTTCTAATTCTATATTTTTGGATTGGAGTCAGCAGTCGAAGAACATGCATTTTGCATGGAAATTTGAGCTGAGGAATACTTAGAATTGGATTCACATACCTCATTTGGATCTTCCATGTGTGCCATTAAAGCTGTGTCATCCGATAGTCTTTCAAGATTACCCGACTTATAATCTGACTTCATCTCCAAGCAAGGAGTGCTCTTCTTCCAACTCTTCTTGGTGGAGTCCTCTTGGTCGATTTCCGACATTCACTTTATAATGTCCGGAGTTTCTTGCTTGATTGAAACAGAGATATTCATCGTCTTTTCTTTTCTCAGGAGTCCTCTTGATGAACTTCTAAGTGACTGGGTGTCCACTCTTCATTCTTCGAATTATGTTCATCATTAGAGCCATATGTTCTTCCATCTCATCCAATTCATGAAGATTGCTTGATGAGTTTTCTTGATTGTCATTTGATGTCTTGCAAGTGTTTGTGGTCTTTGGTTCTTCCGAGCTTTGATTATTGCAATTTGTGCTTGTAAAATCTTCACTTTGAATTCATAAGCTTTCAAATCGAGAAGATTCGAATGAATCCTCTATGTCAAGTCTCTAGATTCTTCCATATGATGACCTTCATTTTCCAAAGACATTGGTAATGCCTTCAAGATTCTTGTATTGATAACTTTCTTTGAGTATTCAATCTTGAGTAGATCTAATTCATCCATGATAGCACCGAACCTTGTTTCCATTTGGTCAATGGTTTCTCCAGATTTCATCTTGAAATTCTCAAACTTTGTTTTGCAAATGTAAATTTTGTTTTCCTTGATTGAATCTGTTCCTTCACAAACAAGTTGTAGTTTGTCCCACATTTCCTTAGCAGTTGTGCACTCTTTCACCTTTAAGTACATGTTGCTGTCAAGAGTTCTGAGGATAAAATCCATAGCAACATTGCTGAGATTGTTTCGTTTGCGATCATCACTAGTCCATTCGGATTTGGGCTTTGCAACTCGAACTTGCTCTCCACCAATAGTTTGCATGTGAGTGATCTGAATTGGTCCATCAGTGAGTACATCCATCATTTCATCATGAGTAGCTGCTAGGAAAGCCAGCATACGACGTTTATATTCATCAAATTTGTCCATGTTGCACATAAGCATCTGTCTCGCATATTGATTGTTATCCATTGTGAGTGAGTGAAGACTGATAGTAGATTAACTGGAACTGAGCTTTCAAATGAGAACAACTAGAGGAGATATAGAGCAAATGATATCTTGTCAAAGAAACACTGCTCCGATACCAATTGTTGGTCCTTGGAAAGGCTAACAAAAGTTTAGAGGGGGTGAATAAACTTGTCACCAAAAACTTTCCCTAAACTGGAATTTATGGTTTAGTTAAAACATGTGTGGAGTTAAGTCGATCGAGCCGAAGTTTAAGTCAAAGCGACTTAATCGTGAACTAAGTCAACCAAGCAATGGATATTATTCTAGCCTTTTTCTTGATCTTGTTATTCTTTTATGAAAATCGAGTGTGGTAAATCGAATTACGATGAATGTCGGTTTGTGAAGCTCGTGAAGTGTATAACAATCAATTATCAAAATGTTGTAAGTAAATCTTTGAATAAATAAATAAATGCATAAAGTAAATAAGGCGAATATTATAGAGGTTCCGGTGGTGTAATCATGTACGTCCTCTCTTCCTCGTGGTGCAGAGGAAAATTCCACTAGAACTTCTTGAGGTGAATCATTACAAAAAGTCCTAAACAATAGTCCTTGGCTAATCACTAGCTTCACTATCTAAAGCAGCTTGTAGAACAGGTAGAATTCTTGTTCTTCAATTGCTTAAACACTTGATCCTTAGAGGGTTGAATTGCCTCTTCACCGACTACCACCACAAACACAAATGCCTGATCGCTTGTAACAATCTTGTCCCTGACAAAACCTTCCCGGTTTGCTTCACATAATCTAAACCTTTGATATAGAATCAAAGTTGGGTTGAGAATCAATGAATTGATTCTTGTTTGTGGTTCTTCAAGGTGTCTGATTCTTGATAAATTCTTTGTAGCTTGAACACTTGAAGAAATTCTTGATATGATCTTGTTATAGCGCAGAGAAGATAGCAATTCAAATGATTAATGCACAAGTTAATTCTAGTTAAATCTCTATATTTAATCCTTGGTGCAAAGTCCTCTATTTATAGTGTGAGGTCCAACGTTCATTTGGCTTGAATTCGAATTGTATCAACGTCTATTTTGCAACAGACATATTTTCTGTGTCAGTATTTCATCCAATAAAATTGCTTCCTTTATAACGTTCGACTGTACTATCAGCTTGATGGATGACTGACATATAAAACTGAGTATCCTTATAAGTTTTATACTGAGATTGTCACTTGCCAGTTTCTTGACTGACTTGGAGCATTAACTGAGATTTTACTCTTCTTCAAATATCAGTACTCCAGTTTTTCATCTGATTATAATTGACTTAATCAGAGTACACCATGACTCATTATCTTCTAAGACTTCATTGTCCTTATGATTCTTAGGCCTTCAATACAAGATCCACAAAGTCAGTTCAGGTCACAACAATCTTGCCTGAAATCTAACTTTACAGTCTCGACGTAGTCTTCATAACTGAGTTTGAGCCCTCAGTTGTTCAATCTTCTATAACTGAGTCTGTGACACTCAGTTCTTCAATCTTCTAGATAAGCCAACTGAGTGTGTGTCCCTCAGCGAACTTATCTTCTTCAGTTTCATATAGGTGTAGCCTGAGTCAGTTTGTTTATCTTGATGATTTCCAGTTTTCTAAATGATTTGGCTTTTCGCTTTTACGACACACACTAACTATTACATTGCTTGTGTGATGTAACCTATACAAATATCATACTCTAGTAAAACATAAACATTCAGATTGTAGACATATTTTAGCTTTTCACTATAATAGGCTAGCTTGAGACTTCATCAATGAGGTTAAGGTAATACTTTGAATAATTATGATGAATTATCATCAAAACATAAATTTTATTTCCAACAATTCCCCCTTTTGATGATGCCAAAACTCTCCTAAAAGAAAAGCTTAAAGATCAAAACAATGTAAACAATGTAGAGGGTCGTGCCTTTTATCAATGTGCACACTCGCTTCCTCTTGCCTTCGTGGACGTAGGAAAACAACATGAATCCTTATTTAGGCCGGGCGGACTTGGCAACCGAGCATCGCTCTTAAGTCCTCGCTTGTTTCTTTTTATGCGAGGGTCGTGCCCTTTTACACGAGTTCGCTTCCTCACCGCCTTTATTGCATATCTATTTTTCTTTTTTTTTTTCCGCAGATTTCTCACTTTTTTTCTCTCACTCGCAAGCCCGTTGTATCCCGCTTACCTTGTTTAGCATTCAAAGTTGCTACCATCATCCCACAATAATTGGTTAAAGTATATCCACCGACAAATATCAATTCCGGTCCAGGATAACTCTTCATCTCATCCAAATACTTCTCACTCTGATTATGTGCTCAAAATTGAATGCAACGGTAAAATATTAATTAATAAGTCACTACTTCATGCAACATATCACATGCTCATTCTTCCATACTAAATTGAATAATGCGTAATCTATATTACACATGAAAAAAATGAGTTATGTGATGATGGTGAAAATAGACTCGCCACGTGTCACTCTTATAACATCCCGATATTGAGAGAGAAAGAGAAGAGGAATCTTTTAGGGCCAGGAGCCCCATACCAAGAAGACCTACCCCAAGAGGAGAGGTCCATCCATCTCTCTTCTCGACTACCGCATCACTTTGCAGGCGCCTGCCTAGTCTGGAGGTAGACAGCATAGCTCGTGTCGAGACGACTGAGGAGTCCATCGGAAACCGACCGGCTCTTTCCTTATATAATAATCCGCATATGTGCCTATATTATAGGAGAATCCTGGATTATCGGAAGGAGATCCCATGATTTGAATATAATCATAATTATCTTTTGCAAGAGATAAACACGTGATGATCCCTTAGGGTTTAAGGATTCACGACTTTTTGACAAGGAAAGGGGGTGAGACGATCCCTATATAAACAACCCTAAGGAAATCACGAATGACTTGATTCCAATTTTAGCTATTGGATACAGTGTAGGCAACTTGAGAGAAACTAACTCTCGAGGCTCGGCCTTAATCACACCAAATCACGGTCCCCATTGTTTCATTCTTGTTTGAATGCGTCCTAGAGGTTATTTGGATCCGTAGAGTGATATTCATCATCAATTGGCGCTAGAAAGAGGGGTCCAATTTTGTTACGATTTGATCAAGAAACAGCGATGGTACCACCAAAAATATGGAAAAAGGACCCAAACGGCGGAAGCTAGAGACGCCGGAGATAGACCCAACTGCTACTACTACTAGCCAACCCCAAACCAACCCGGAGGCTTGTTGCGAGATCCAAAGACCTGGCGAGGCCTTGGCCGGATGCGTTACGTAATTTGGATGTTCCAATTTTTCAAAAGTGTGCTAGGTTTGGCCCTAAAAGGACGAGAAGAGGAAGCTCCACAAAACGTGGACTCAAGGGTAACTGGCGGTAAGGAGGATAGAGGAGAAACTCTCTCCTCCACCTCCCATACGCGACATAGACAGTTAAGGCTCGGGCCCGTGAGGCTGCCAGGGCGGAATTAGACGGGATCTGGGAAAGAAAGCGGACGATCTCTATCGAATCACCGTTCTCGAGCAGATCTTGAACTACCCACGCCTAGAGAGATTTAAGATCCCAAAACTAAGCATATGGCGGAGCGAAAGATCCCCAGGACCACCTCTTTTCAAGATCTAACGCACATGAATTTAGACTGTGCACCGAGGAGATGAAGTGCAAAGCCTTCCGGCATTACTTACTAGGCGAGGGCTCGTGAGTGGTTCGAAAGTACCCCTCGATCTATTGAGAATTTTGAAACCCTGGCAAGAAAATTTACGCAAGCTTTTGTCACAGCTAAACCCTTCAGATAAATGTCACGTACCTCCTCACAATTCGGCCAAAAAGAAGAAGAAATAGTCTTTGCAGACTGAAAAGATTCAATGAGGAATCTAGGCAGGTCGGAAATGCCGATGAACACCTCCTGATCACCTCTTTCGTGGCAGGCCTACGAGAAGGTAGATTGTATGCAAAGCTCAATGGACGACTTCCGAAATCAATGGATGAGTGTATGGATCTGGCATATAAACACTCTCAGGGTGAGGAGGCCAACCGTTTAAAGAGGGAGTCAGAAGCTCCTAAGAAAGAGAGGTCAGATGACATATCTGATAGAAAGCGTAAACCAGTATGGGACCGAGTAGCTGCGCCCACATGCCCGACACTCAGGAAGAAAGGGCCCTTCAAGAGAGGACTTTATCCCTTTAAACCGATCACATGAGCAGAGTCCTCGCCATAATGCAGAGAAAGGCATTGCCGTCACTCCACCTCCTATGAAGGGTCCCCGGAAAAAAGGATCGCACCAAATCGTAAGTTTCATGAAGACATTGGTCACGACTGAGCAGTCTGAGGATTTAGAGAGAGATCGACGCCTTTGTTATGGAAGGAAACTTCGATGAGTCATAGATAGGTCCAGTAACCCGAACCCCGGGAAGACGGGAATACAAGCGAAGAGATTTCGGTCATGACCGAAAGGATGATTACAGACGAAGGAAGGATCCGTCCCCAGGACCGGAGGGGCAGCCAGATAATTGCCCCATTAATACCATTAATACCATCTCAGGCGGTCCGAGTACATCGTCCCGACCTGAGGAGCAGAGTGGTAACCGGGCACCGACCAAAGACCGACTCGGGGAAAGAGACAAAGGTTGTCCGGGAGGTCGTTTATGGTCCTCGCGATCCTCTTCCCTCGCCAAGAAATGAAGGCTTGGTCATCGAGGTAGTAATCAATAAACATACGGTGAAGCGTATTTGTGTAGACACGGAAGTGCAGATCAATGTGTCAGTACTACAATGTGTTTCAGTCCATGAAATTAAAGGATCTTGAGCTAACACTGTGTCATCCCGCTATTCAGATTTGCAGGCCACCGGTCCATCCTACGGGTATGATCGACTTACCAACCACCTTTGGGAAAGCACCTCGGGACAAGATCCTTATGGTGAGTTATGTGGTGGTGGGCCCCATTAGCCTACAATGTTATCATGGGGCGACTCGCCTAATAGATCTGGGCGAGCGGTGATCTCTCCGGCACACGCCGGGCTTGAAATTCCCGACTTGGGAGGGACAGAGAAGGTCAAAGGTGACGCTTAAACACCTGTGAGGCTGCTACATGGCCTTTGTAACTAAATAGAAGAATGATGGTACAACAGTATCCCGTGGAAGAATTGCTCCCAGAGGAGGAAGAAAGTT